>LUGF01008404.1:1053720-1068245 GCA_001625245.1 Calycopis cecrops
ATCGTAGATGAGGAATATGTGATATATGTCTGGTAAAAGACAGATGCTATGCGTATATCTACCGATAGCTATTAAACTATGGAAAGGAGGTATATATGAGTGCTTTACTTTCTTTTTTTAAGTACAAGGAGGCAAACGCGCAGTTGCAGCCATTTCCATGCGACACCCAAAGACATCAAACAGAGACACAGACGCTAAATAGATCTGTTGTCCTCAATCCTTGTCCCTTCTACATAGGCCACCGGCTACTTATGCGCCGCACGAAACACGACAGCACAGACATCCGCATAGAGGTTGTACAGAGGCGTCGCCCTACTTCCTCCTCCCCTCTCCATGGGCCACCACACAACTACGTGACGTTTACTACTCCATTATTAGCAAACAGAATTTATATAGACAATATACAACACATTAAACAAACGAGATTAATTAAAAGTCACATCATTAGGTATCGATAAACTTTTATTGCTTGTACTACAAGCGTTGATTAAATTTACTTTAAATAAAGGCGGAATTCGTTTTATAGACTTCATTTTTATCGATGTACCTTATTTTGAGATAGGCCGTTATCGATAAAATTAAATTATGGGAGAGATAAAACCTGATATTCAAATTAAATGCCTTTGACATCGCGAGATTACAAGCATCAATGATATGGTACTGTTCGGACGCTGTATAAAAGGACACACGTAAGGAAAATGTGGATGTGAATGTATTTTATTAATGTCGCTTTTATTGTTCGTATTATGTCAATGTCTGACAAAGATCATCATCATCATTATCCTATTGCAGTCCACTGTTGGACATAGGCCTTCCCTTAGGTCGCCACTGGCTTCGATCTTCGGCTAATCTTACTCACTTCCTGCCCACAGCTTTGCGTACGTCGTCGCTCCACCTAGTTACAGGGCGACCTACATTGCCTTTGCCGGTGACAAAGGTATTAAAGTAAAATTATTGATTATGTTTCTACTGATATAAATAAAATTATTTATTAATTAAGTGATACAGACTGGCTGCTTAATCTCTAATAAACATCATCTAATCTATTTAATTATAAAATCAGTTTAATGATATTATGTACTGAAAAAACCTTAACAGTTTGATAAATGTATTTTTTAATTATTTTACATTTTTGAAGTAAATGCTTGATTGCGTGCGCGTGCTTGACTTGGGGAGTAAGCTGGCGAGAGCGTTACAAAAATCTCGCATCGGGCGACGCCAATGGAAGTTGTCATTCAAATTCAAAATTGAAACTCGATGTAAGTGAAACTTTTTTTTAGGGTTCCGTATCTCAAAGAGAAAAAACGGAACCCTTATAGGATCGCTTTGTTGTCCGTCTGTCTGTACGTCTGCCAAGACCTTTTCCTCTAAAATGCGTGAAGAGATTAAGCTGAAATTTTTGTCAAATACGAAGGTCAGTTACGTCTTGATGCCTTGAAAAAATCACACTTCTAAGTTAACGAAATAAAAAGTTATAGCCAATTATGCACAAATTTTGTATGAAAACGTACTTTGTCGAAAACCTAAAATTATCGGGTACTTCTCGTTAACCTGGAGTTGTAAAATTTGGAAAGAAGTAAGAACTTATAGCACATATATATTGGAATAAATCTGAAAACTAGTAAATTATATGTAGATCATTGGAAAAATCATTGTCAACTTATAACTAATTCGCCTGAAAAATTCGTGCCGCAACCGTCTAATTAGACGGAAAAAGGTCTTGAAAACCATGTATTACGTTTGGATTGTGCTTCCCATTCATACGGAACCCTCGGTGTGCGAGTCATACTCGCACTTGGCCGGTTTTTTTAAAATAAAATACATATCATTTGACATGTTATCATTTTAACTACGGTAATTATTTTGTGTAATAAATCAATAATTAAGATTTACACACACTTGTATTAGTATTAGATATTATGTATACCTAAACAGATTAGAATATACTGGAATAATTAATGTAAAATAAATAAAAATTATAAATTTAATAAGCTCATAAAGTAGCCGTTGGCTCATTTTTCACAAATAAATACGTCTTATTCGTTTAATTTATTAACTGCACAGAAAATGAATCCGATATCTCGTTATCTTCATAAGCAAAACAAAATACTCCGAAGGCATATCTACAAATCCTTTCGTCTTACATGACTTATCAAACCAATGCACTTACGATCTCCCTGTCTCCGATTCGTGCTATCTTTATCCAATTTGTTACCCTTATCAAGTATTAAATGCGTTTTAGAACTCACAAGTCACTTTTTATTTTTATTAATTACATCAACAAGCCTGAGGGAGGGCAGCTGATAGTTTTTATACGTATGAAAAACAAAAGACAATCTGATCGTTCAATACTAAATAAATCAGCTCGTTTTGATGAGCTAAGGCTGTATAGTTTATTGTTTGATGAGCCAATAAAGTACGTATTTAACGTTTTAATCTTAATAAGAGGTAGTGAGGTAGTGCATGCTGTGTTGCAGCTGTATCAGGCACAACCAGGAAGGTAGCTAGCCGACATGATACCACTTTAAAGAGCTAGAAAAAGAGGGAAGCAGAGGTGTATATTAATTATGGGAATGTCTATGGGAACGTAGCCAGCAAAGGGCTCCTTCTGTTGATTCCAACATATGCCGTATCCGTAACCGAAACCAACGGGCCAAGATGGACCCTGAATTTGGAAGGAGCTAGATTTAAAACGCAAAAATCTCGCCCCTCCTCCCTTTTTTAACACCTTTGGGGGGAAAGTCCAGTCGCCGAGATAACCTGTCTGAAATATCCGATGTGACCATCCCACGTTGTTTTCTTGTGGAGTGAATGTTTTTCTGTGTGATCACATATCGGACCTAACCAAACCTGATAGCAGCGCCTAAATGCAATTCCCCGCAAAATAACGAAAAGTGTCACCCCAACTAAAATGGATATTCAAACAACAAAATTATCCAAGAAAAGCTATTTGCGTATTCATAAAATGTATTTGTAGAAATGCGAAATAGGAGCAAGAACAATAAACTTTATGTTACTATATTCTACCTAATAAACAAGGTATAAACTATTTGTGATGAATTCCGTTTAATCAAGACCTGACAAGTCACGAGGAAGGAGATATCGTAAAAGCCGATGTAATGGTCCGATATTATATGGAAAGCTTTTGTTTTCGTTGCCAGGAAATATTAAGATATTATGTTGAAAAATATCTTACAGATATTATGTTGAATCTTACCTATCATGAACATAGTTTGAGCAGTCGGAGCAATTTTCATGTCTACCGACGCCCATAGACATCCGCAAAGAGTTAAACAGATGCGTTGCCCTCCTTCCTCCTCCCACCTCCTTGGGCTACCGTTTGTAGTGGTAGTTTTTTTTTCTTTATTTAGTGGAAAGTAGATGCATTTTAGTGAATTAACTATTTCATATTTCATTCCCTACAAGATACATAAATAAATAATAACTAAATTAGTTTTATATAGCTTTCGCCCGCAGCTTCGCTCGCGTGGATTCCGGACTTCAAAAATGGAGTGACTATACATATAAACTTCCTCTTGAATCACTCTATCTATTAACAAAAAGCCCATCAAAATCTGTTTCGTAATTTTAAAGATCTAAAGATAGATAAGCGTACAGACACACAGATGGAGGAAAGCGACTTTTTTTACTGTGTACAGTTCTAAAAAAACCCCATGTTTTTTTATCATAATATTTTACTAGCTTATGATATTTAAGAAAACCACGACTGTTATGTCATAAACACAAACCACACCAACCACACGCTTACTAAATCAATTATAAACTCGCTCTTTTCGCAAGCGGTTCAAATGTAACACAATTTAAAAAGGACGATTTTTTGTTAAAATAATATTCACGTAAAAAAATAATGGATCTATTAAACTCCATCATTATGTCGAACCGAGTCACTTTACACCACAATGGACTCCGGATTCCGAATGGAGACAGTTTCCGCGCCACTTAGCTTTACTTCCGTCGTAATCGTATATTTTTACCTAAAAATCAAACGTCACTTTGGGATATTTGAAACTGACGCCCGGTGTCACTTAGGTGATAATGAAACCCTTCAAACGCGTCACGGGGTATTTTGTTACTATGTATACCGTTTTTATATATTATTTCTTCACAGCACACACACTCTTAATCTATGAATAAAATAATATATGGTTTTCAATTTAGATATTTGTTTAATTATATACCCAACGTCGAAGAAAGTTTTCGATAGTATCTTTAATAAGTATTTTGGCGTGCTAAAACCCGTAACTATATCAAAAATGTGTAACTATAGTATTATGACCATTGTCTTAATATTATGTTTTGTATCAACTAGGAAAGACAACGGGTAAATTCAAAAATAGCAAATGGAGACTGTCCATTTTCAAACATTGTAATGTATAACATAATATTATGTAGGTATACGACGACAACACGCTATATTTGGATATTTGCAATGGTAGAAGAATTTAAGAAGTAGTGTTGCTGCCGCCCTACCATAGAAAAATATCCACGACATATGTTTTATTAGTGTATATTTTTATCGAAAAGCACAATATTATATGGAATAAAAAATCTAATTATCATAAAAATATATAAAAAAGGTCGAAGTTACCGCACGTGATGCGGGTTATAAAATACCTTTGCGTTTGAGGGTTAAAACATAACATAAAATTTATACAATAATAATTAATTTTAATAAAGAGACGCCATATCCATAAAACCGAAACGATAAAAGTTTATTTCATAAAAATGATTATGAAATAAACAATAAAATTGGTTTCCGAACGTAATCGAATTTTACAATTGCGATTATGTCCAGCCATAAAATCTTGATTCTTAAAACAACCATCATGTTTTCAAATAGAATGTTTTAATAAACCGGTCCTGAGTTTAAATCGCACATGGTTCTGTTCCAAAAGGATCGGAAAAATAACTTTTTTTGTACATTTATATATTTTTAAGTTTTTTTTTTATTTTGATACACTATAAATTAAACATAATATAGAACCAAATGGAAGTAGGACCAAGTTTGACTGCTTAGAGACTCCAGTGCATTATTTGATACGTTAAAAGCAATTACTTAGTCTGTAATGATATATGTAAGACGTACCTACTATACCTTTATACATATAAAAAATATACTAGATTCTCAGAAAAATACAATAAATATCAACCATTCTATATATCAGTGACTGTGAAGTAGTAGGTCAAAATTGGATACAAGTATCGAGAGCCGGCAGGCGTTACATTTATTTAAGATGTTTTAGTCAAGCAGTGGACTGACAAAGGAAGACCATTATATGAGCAAAAATTCGGAGTACTATTGAAAAAAACACATCTATTCATAATATGATTCATAGTTACTTTAAACCAATCCAACCGCATGGCTACGGCTTCGAGGATTAATGTAACTGCAGTTTCAAATACTACATCTTCTAATATAATAAAATCTACATTAACTGTAAATTATAATAATAGCATCCTGGAAGTGGAGCTGGCAAGAGGGATGGCACAATTGGCAATCTGAGACGCTTGGCAAGCTTCACTAAAAATAGTCACTTCTACGGAAGTCATTGTGCCGGACATAAACAGTTTCCAGTGTGTCAAAACTGTTATTTATATGAACTCCGTACTTTTATTACGGAATTCGAATGTTTGGTAAGTTGTTAGTACATATGAATTTTTTTTCAGAATAATCAACTTTTATCGGTGCATTGTGTCACGTTTACAAATGAACTATAAGACCTTATGTCTTGCTAATCGTATCCATTTAGACCGTATCAAGTAGTAAGAAAGTATAATGATATGTATAGACGTCGATAGTACATATTAGAACAATTACTCTCTGTATTAATATATAATTTATGTATAAGTTATCATGGTCACAATACCACTACTCGCAATACCGCTACTCTCTGCTAATAGGCAGTACTAATTAGCAGAGCCACCTTATACATTTACCATATACCTTTGATTAAATAAGCAAAACTGCCTATTGAGTAGGCATACTTTTTCTTGAATACAAAGCTTAACAATAGTTTTATTATTTTCTTACTACTCTTTAAATGCTATAACAGCTCCTTCATATGGACTCTAGAGTAGGTACCCACATTAAAAACGCGAGAAGATTTCTTTATTATCTCAAAGGCTATTAAAAAATGCCTTAAAGGAACGTTATGTTCGGTAAGTTATGTCAGTATAAAGTTACATTCTCCTACTATTTGAGTACCTATGTCATTTACTCCCGAGTCCCGACACAACGAGCTACGCACTTTCCTAATGAGAACAGATTTTGGGACCACTAATAATTTTACAACCCTTTTGTAATTCAGTAAACGAATGATGTTTTCGGCTTGGAAAACTTCATTAGATGACGATTATTAAGGTACACATTGTAAAATGGAAGTTTCTGCGACCCTACTCATAGAATATGTTATGCGGTGAAAAGGGACAAATTTATGTGGGCGCACAAAAAGCAGCAGTCGCCCATTGCGAGATACAAGGGGCGTTGGAGTTGGTGTCCCACTGAATAAGGTTTATTTATTAGGAAAGTTTGACCGCTAGGATAATAGTATATTAACAAAATGGTTACAAAACTACTACATACGCGTTAGAATTCAATTATTGCTTTTAGACGGGACAACTGTTGTGTATGCTTTAAATTTTTGTCTATGGTGTTTTTAATTTAAAGGTACTTTTTAAATACATTTTTAATGGTTCTATATTTTTATTTCTCTCTTCATAATGAAATTGTGATCATCTCAATTTTATCAAGCTAATTCTAATAAAATCATGATTATATTATTATGAATATAATCGTGTCAAGCCCATTCAATATCATACCAACGACAAATTTCTAAAATACCTACCTAATTTTTTACTTTCTTTCAAGGTTGTATTTTATTAGTTACAGAGATCGTGTTATAACACTTTGTTTATTTTTGCTCTTTCTTGTATCTCTACTGATCATTACAGTATAATCAAAACGTACGTAATATCATCATTTAATATCAATAATAAACATTATATATTCCGAAATACCAAAAATGTTACTGTTTGTGTTATTTTTAAATAAAATAACTTGAACAACTTGGAGAACTGCAACAGAATAAAAAAATCAATATTTTTTTTTCAATGTTCTGTCCATCGAAAAAGGCAGTAAACTTAAGTGGTTTTATCGTATTCCGGGTATTCAATAAAATCAAAATCGATTTTACATTTGAGATTCTTAAGGAGATTGAATTCAAGAGACATATCACTGCAGGAGTCTTATGGGTTTCATCCCATAACAAGACAACATTACATCTAATTAAGAACTGAACAAGCGTTTAGATCTTCCAGTCACACTTAATGCACACATTTACATGCGGGTACCTCGCTGGAAATTCGTCTACATAATTACATCAACCTAATGGCTTTAGCATTGGATTGTTATTGCCCACGAATTTAAATAATTGTTAGTAGTAGTAATAGAAATATATTGGAGGCAGATAGACAATAAAACCTAAACTATAATTAAGAGGCAGTTGAACCTCTCGAGCGTAAATAGTTTTTTTATCCTACGCCGAGTGTTGAAATTTCTGTCCCTGTGAATCGGGAAAAAATCCAGTGACAATGTTCGAATTTAGCTATACTTGGTCTCATTTAAAGAATCCCTACACTGTCGAGCAGTTATTACGTAGTAAGAGGTAGTGCCGCACTGCATGCTTGCATGCAGCCGAATAGGGCCGGCACGACCGGGGAGGTACCTCTCGCTTACACGAGACCGGCATAAAGGGACAGCTGTAATGTCGGGTTTCGTGCGGTGTGTAAGTAGCCGGTGGCCTATGGAGGTGGGCAGCGCATCTGTGTAGTTTCTATACGGATGTCTGAGGGCGTCGGTAGTCATTAAAATGGCTCGGACTGATCGCTTGCTCCGATATACTACATTAAAAAAAAGATACTATTTGCAACTAAGAAAAGGCAACCCACAGCAGTTACTTCACGACGATATCAGGTGAGCGAGACGTACCTGTCGTGTCGAGCAAATTCGGCTAGAATGCTGAACAAGAGGCACCTTATACTAAAATTAGTAAGAGGTGTGGCTCTTACTAAAAATATAACCGAACAACACTGGATACGTCAAACAGTACCTAGTTAATAAATATTCATTTATCTAACCACTCCAGCTTATCTAAACTAACAGACTACATAATTTAAACCTATACCAGTTGATTGGCGATGACGTAGGCTCAATTAGTAACGTATCTTAGCACTTGTTCCTTTCACCATCAATTACTTGGGTAACTAGAAACAACCATTTGTATCAATTACTGGCACCGTTTAATTTAGGTAAATATCAATTTTATGGGTTATGTTGTGGGCAAGGGGTTTAGGAATTTAATATGTGGGTATACACAGTTCAAGTTCCTTACATTAATCTAGATTGATTTAAATTTATTGGAATTTAACGACGTTTAAAGTATTAAGTGCGTTTTTGTTGCTTGTCGTGTTACTAAAAAAATGTGAATAATAACAAATTTTGAAATATTATAAGTGTTTGCTGGGATTCTTCTTATATTGTAAAATTTTATAATTTCGTATGATATTATAAAATTTATAAAAATTATTTATCAATATTTTAGGTGACACGTTTTAAAATATTAAAAAAAATATTTTCTACTGTAATACGTAACTGTTACTTTTATAAAGATATATAAGAAGAACTATATCCGATATGCGTTGTAATACCATATCAATAAACTTTTTGTTGCACCAAGAATATCCTGCTAAAATTTCAACTCAATCCTCTTTTGTCAATCCTACTAAATACATAAACAAAATGAAAATACACATTCATATACAATAAAATCGACAATAAAATTTATTAATTAAGCAATAAGGAACAAAACATTAACAAACATCGAAGTAAAAATCAAATTAATTAATACAAAAAAGAAAATATTACTTTGTGAATTTATGTAGTTCCTAATTTATGTAGTCGAACTATAGGTACATTTTGTACGGAGTTCTCGACTAATAAAATAAAAATTCACAAATACCCTCGTTTGCCACTACTAATATAAACATTAACTTATATTCGTTGCATCAAATGTTTTCTTTTATTTTGATGTGTTAAGTCTTTTAACTTGTTTAAGTAGTTATATTATGAACCTGAAGGGCGGGCTCTCCTACCACAAGCAATGTATTGCTTAAAAGGAGATTCCAAACACGACGTAATATAATGTAGGCAAGTTTTTGAAATAAAATATTTTGTATTTTGTATTTGTATAAAGATTTTTAACTGCTTAAAATTCTGACTCGTCATTTAAGACAAATATACTCCAAAGATATTTTAAACAACAGATAAACTATGTTGTTTACTTAACTAAAGCTAACTTAACTTCTTACTTCATATAATATAATTGGAATGCTCATTTTAAATGTTTTTTAATAGAATCCATCAAGTTTGTTATACTGTCCATCAAAATGTAGCCGTAAAGCCCATTACATGTTACGACACTAAATTAACATTTTGAAAAGAATATATTGTTGTATGAGATGCGGGAACTCGTAGTAGTATTGACAATAAATACGAATGTGTATCAATAGGGGTTTCGCCCATCTCATCATCATAATAAGCATTTGTGGTTGATATACGATAAATGCTAGATTAACATAAATTTGTCACTTTTGTATAGGTACTGCAGTACAGTCTGAATTTAGCAAATCAATCTACATTTAAGACGAATTGTTTTTTGATAAAGAATGAAATAAAAACAAAATATTGAGTTTCTGCGATTGTGGCCGAGTTTCTGTGCGAGACCATTGTGTACGAGTGTGGCGAACGTGGTCATGGATGATGGAAGTACCTCAAAAACAAATGCATCACCAGATCAATTTATGATAAATTTACGCTAGTCTGGCTAGCTGTACGGAATAGTCTTCTTACTTGAAAAATCTCAAATCATATCATATTTGGTCCAATCTTGGAATTGAACCGGGAATTACACGATCTGTTATGGCCATGCTTACCATTAGACCACGAGTTAGTCAGTCAGTATAATTAGATAATATAATAAAAAAAACTTAATTCAAGTAAGTAAATAAACAACTCTGATATACAAAATTTTATATTCTTTACCTAAATCACATATGAAAGGAATACAATACATACATATTATAGACAGGCACGTAAAGTAAAATGAAATAAAAACTAAGATAATACAAACATAGTACAATAAATAAATGAATTTTTCATTCAAAGCAAAAAATTCACAGGAAAAATATGCATGTCAAAAATAATAACATTACTGGTGAGCATTTTTTATCTGTGGATTTTTTGTGCTATTCAAACCCAAGCTTGAATTAAAACTTTTTTGGTCGCTATAGGTATAATAAAATACGCTATAGTATATCGATGGCGAGAACACAAAAGCTCGGAATGCATCGGCCGATGCATTACCATATCGATAGTATTGTCACTACGATCTTCCAATGAGTTTCTCTGATAACGATCTTTAAAAACTTACTTATCCATGACAATCTTTCTTTTCATCCTTGATAAATGTATCTCGTTCAAATATGGGTCTTATTTATATAGATATACGATTGATATGTATATATTAACAGTGATATGACATTATGTGAACGTAGTGACTCACTCTTAGAAATTTCTTGCTGAAGTTGCATATAAAATCAATGATGTGTGAATACTCAGTACGAATGAATCAGAATATTGTAACATTGAGCTATGTCATGCATTTTTTAAATTATGTTTGTCAGTAATTATATTGTTATAGAGTAGTGTTGTTCTTTTTTATTGCATTTAAGCAAATAGTTCCTACCTACCTAATATTTTCTCATATGTAAGTATTTACAATATTTAACTAAGTATTTATAATTGTAAAACTAACTCCGCTAGCTCGTTTCATTCGCCATTTCATCCGAATAATTATACGAACAATCAACTTCTATTGAACCTTCTTAAGAACATAATTATCAAAAATAGTTTGTTTTTGGATCCTTAGGAAATTAAACCATGCTAAGGTTTGGTATTTGTAATTTTTATTCTTCAATAGACTAGATAGTAAGAGGTGCGTATTTAAACTACTGTATAACTGTTTAAAACGAATAGAGGGCCAATTGTCCAATCGCTTCTTAAATGGTAATGTATATCTGCAAAGAAGCAAGTGATAATAAACTTTATAATATGAAGCATTGGACGCAGTTAACCTGTAAAAGAAGAACACATTATGAAAAGTATAATCAGGCTGTATTTTATCATGTCAACCAGTATAAACAAATATGAAATTAGAGCAGAACATTATTTTATAGACGTGATATTGATTGTCCTTTGATGACTACGGACGCCCATATACATCCGCATATGATGCGGACTCTCCTTTTGTCCTCCACCTCTAATGCGCCACTGAAAATTCACGCGCTACACAGAACGCAACATCTTAGTAGACTAGTGAATATCTCACTTGACGTCAGTATCATGGGCAAGAGGTAAGGAGAAAATTGGCTGCAATACCTATTTACAACATTTCGTTTTCGTATGCTACAACAATGAAAGATTGCTAATTGAAATAGTATTTAACCTAATCTACCATAAGACGTTTCGCCTGGAAATTATTGTGAAAACACTTAAAGAAAATACCAACAGCCAACAGTTTAGCAAAGTAACAGAATTCGGGAAAACCGACTTACAATGAAAGTTAATGCTCGCGAATAAACGTTATCATTTGGGTAAGTGCCGTTTTGGAGTGCCTCAACAATTGCCTCAACCATTGCCTCGGGATACGCCTCGTCTAATTGCCTCACATGTATTGGGCTGTTTCCTTAAATACTATGAGTTTTGATCTTATCTATTATGATTCGATCTAGAATATTCGATGCTTGGTTGAGCTTTTGAATTCTTCGAGAACTTTCCATTATGTTTTTGATCACTTTTCGTATTTTTTTTAATAGTAGACAGTGGCAAATCTGAGTGACTATCGACGCCCCATGAAAATTATATAGATGCGTTACCCTCCTTTCCTTATCCCCTCCAATAGGCCACTGGCCACACACAAACCGTACGAAACGCAACCTCATAACTGTCACTTTACGCCGGTATAATGTAAACGGTCGTGCCAGCCGCAGCATGCGCTGAAATGCATGGCACTACCTCCTTTTAAACTTTTTGACTCTCGACACTTAAATTATATTTTCTTTTATGCTGATGATTACATCTCCGAACGTCGAGGTGTACGTTACACCCTCGGTCCGGCGTCTGATTTCTCTCTGGTCGTGTTGCACTACCATCCCACCTGAATGGGAATGAGGGAACAGAAAGTGCACTTGTGTCTGCACACACACTTGTACATTATAATGTATACTATGCAGTTAATTTTAGAAAGATGTAGTGCCACACTGCATGTTTGCAGCCGAATTATACCGATTTGTTCCGAATTGTACAGACGTTAAATGACAACTATGCTGTTGCGTTTCGTACAGTGCGAAAGTAACCGGTGGCCCATGGAGGTGGGAGGAGAAAGGAGCGCATCTGTAAAGCCTCTATGCGGTCTATGGGCGTTGGTAGTCATGATATAATTTTTTGCCCCCTATACCATAAAAAAAGTTAGTAAGCCTCTTTAGACATGAGCTCTCTAGGTCAGATTTGAATATGACAAATCCGGAGTTTCATATTAGAAAAAATATTCGAAATTTTCCAAAATCCCTCTGGAGTAGGTATGAATGAGCAAACCCTCAAGAGGTGTAGTTTTGAATAGAGGTGTAATGACGTATGGGTAATTTTAATGAGCCTCTTTTTCGTTGTATTCGGGTAAAAAGTATATTTGTTGCACGTTGACACGCATTTGACATTCGATATTTTCTCAGAAATCCGAAACAAACATCAAAGTTACGGAAACGTCTGTTTCTGATTACCATTTCACTGTAACTTGTAATTAACTTGATAAAACATGGAACTAAATGCCCTTTTATATTTCCGTTACAGATACCGTGATAATTTAAATATGGAACCCGTTATCTTTTTAAACATCGGATATTGGTGGCCAGTATAATTTATGTACATGGGAATAAAAAAGGTGTGGTTGGAGACTCCACCCCAGTGGTTTTGATGCTTGGTTGAATACGCCCAAGTGACTAGAACTATATTCGATTGTAGTTTGTGTACTTTGTATGGAAATGTAGCTACTTATTTATTTATAGGTGTAGCGGAATCGGCACTTCTTTGATAGCAAAATATTAATACAAAATCATTCCTGCCAGGTTCGATATAGTGTTACCAAACACATTTAAAAAATAAAAGGCGTTTTTGTAGTAGAAAAATACGACCTTAATAACTTTAACGTAAAAGTTTTAAAATATTATGTTTTCTTACTAGGCTACTTTGGAGAAATTTTTTTGCATAAGTATCACTTTTTTTTGTATAGGGGGGCAGAAAAGCATTCCATTTTCGTGACTGCCGACATCCGCATAAAGGCTGCACAGTTGCGCTATCCTCCTTTCTCCTCCCACCTCCCTAGGCCACCGTCTACTTACAGACCACACGAAACGCGACAGAACAGCTGTCGCTTTACGCCGGTCTCGTGTAACAACGCACATACACTGAAAGTAACAACGCAGTTTCATTTGCATGAAATCTATCTCAAGAAAACCGTTAATTTTTATATAAAAATATTTTATTATATCGGTCCTCAATATAATCTATATATTTGTAATTTTTTGTGCAAATCCGTTTAATAGTATTAACGTGAAATGATAACAAACATACATACGAGCTTTCGCATTTATATTTATAAACTTACCTAAGGGACACAGCACACACGATACTTTTAGACGCGGCGACCGACCGCGGCGTCTTAGACTCTTATTAGACGCTGAATGCACCGACTAAACGCAGGAAGGCGCACTGTTCAAGACGCCAGACGAGGTGACTTGGACACTGATGTATGTCAATTCATATCAAATTACGTCTAAGTTTCAAAACTGTCGCAGCCACTCTCTGGGAACGGTCGAATATAACGACAGCACACACAATACTTTTAGACGCGGCGACTGGCGTCTTAGGCGCTTTTTAGACGTTGAATGCACCGACTAGACGCAGGAAGGCGCACTGTTCAAGACGCTAGACGAGGTGACTTGGACACTGATGTATGTCAATTCCAGTGAGTTGTTACTACTACGTATAACTCAATGGTCAATTCATATCAAATTACGTCTAAGTGTCAAAACTGTCGCAGCGACTCTCTGGGAACGGTCGTATATAACGACAGCACACACGATACTTTTAGACGCGGCGACTGGCGTCTTAGGCGCTTTTTAGACGCTGAATGCACCGACTAGACGCAGGAAGGTACACTGATCAAGACGCCAGACGCGGTGACTTAGGCACTAATGTATGTCAATTAATGTCAAATTACGTCTAAGTGTTAAAACTGTCGCAGCGACTCTCTGGGAACGGTCGTATATAACGACAGCACACACGATACTTTTAGACGCGGCGACTGGCGTCTTAGGCGCTTTTTAGACGTTGA
>LUGF01008404.1:1075987-1087421 GCA_001625245.1 Calycopis cecrops
AGAGGTACCTCCCCGGTCGTGCCGGCCCAATTCGACTGCATGCAAGCATGCAGTGTGGCACTACCTCTTACCAAATATGTTAAGTTATGTGTTACGTAACGTTTTGGGAGGGAGAGGGGGTTCAAAAATCTTCCAAAATCGCGATACGTACTTGAATACCAAAACCCACTGAGTTATGACTTACTCTTCATTATTTTTGGTAAGATCACTATCTGTATTTGAATAGCCGCCGTAGCCGTAGTTACAATTTGGTGATTCTGTATTTTGTTAGCCTTATCTATGATAAACTTACGTTTAACATGCCGTAAGTTCAATTCACGTTCACAAAGTTGCATAACTTATAATTATAATAATTAAAATGTTGCCACGACATAAACTTAACTTTGCCAAGTTAAGGGAAGGTGGTCTTATCTGCGCCTAAAGTAGACACGGTAACTTACTTTAAGTTTGTGTACAACTGGATGCTTTCGGTATAATCTTAAAAGTTATACTCGTTTTAAAGCTTAGAGTTGAAGTAATAAAAATATTGTGAGAACGTACATTTTACTTAGCGGAGTTAAGGTAAGAACGTGATATTTCATTACGACATGTAAAATTACTTTACTGCTGTGTTTTTATCCGAATGTGGCTGAAGGGGGGAGTTTGTTTTTATGTGTGTATTTTTTTATAGTTTAGGGCGACGAGCAGTCGGATCCACGATCATGACTATCGAACCCATAGACATCTGCATAAATGTAATGCAGACTTCCCCTCCCTGTCCATGGGCCATGCATGTATGCGTGTATATTTTTATCTTCTATGATAGGGTCTAATGTGCTAGACGGATTTACGTTATACGTATGAAATGTTGTTATATTTGACTTGATAACACGAATAATACTGGGTATATAAAATATATCTTAATCAATCGGGTTCAAACACTTCATTTTAATGTTACGTTATAAGGCAATGTCCCATAAACCTTTTGGTGGGTTTTTTTTGGTTACTCATTCCCCTGCGTTACCAAAAAAAACGAAAGCCGCGCTACCCAGGAGCCCTGGATGGCTCAACCGGGTATTGTGTCGGGCTCGCAAACGGGGATGCACAACCGACTAAACCCATGCGGGAGCCTTCAGCTGCTTTTATTGTAAGGTGCGGATCTGTAAGCAACAGGATCCCTCCAACGACAGGCTGGCTTCGGAGAAGAGGCCAGACTTTTCCTCCTTGGGGATTGTCCAGCTGCCTATAAGCAGTCTTTACTACGACATCGGAACCAATGGGGTCAGGTTCCCATCCTGACCGCTGGCCCCAGCTCCAAAGGAGCACGCCACGCTAGATATTCTTATAAACCTGCCATTGCCATTCTTCATCCATTCCTCCCACCGGACTTGCTGTTATACCACACTTCTAAAAAGACATATGCAGCTAGAGCTTCAAGTCGATAATTCTCCAATAATGCCGCATGGTATTTCTCCTCCATCCTCTAAGCGGATGTCTATGGGCGTTAGTAACCATGAATATGATCCAACTGCTCATTTGCCCCCTTATAATAATGGGGGGAAAAAGACATCCCATTTCTAACCAAGGCAGCACGTATAAAATGATGACATCATTTTATGAAGTGCAAAAAAGAGAATACGGAAATGCTGTTTTGAATAATACCATTCCTAAAATTCTGAACTCTCCTAAAGTTTTCCACATGGACGGATGGGTGAAACTTTTCCAATCAAAAAGTGTGCAAATTTAAATGCAAATTGGAATTCGCATTTGAGTGGTCACTTGGAAAAAAGATCCAGTTCAGATTATTTGGATAGCCTTATGAGCTGATTTATCTCATATTGGAACCATTTATTTAAATCAGCCTAAGATGTCCCACTGCTGGGCAAAGGACTCAAACTTCGACAACCATCCCAGTCTTTTGCCTGCTCCCACCAGCTTTTCTCGAAGGCATCGAGGTCGTCCCGCCATTTACTAATAAAAAAGTTTTCTTCATATTAGTATTATAGTTTTCAAAACGCTGTCATTAAATTTAAAAAAAAAATCAAATCCCATCACCCCTAATGGTCAACATAGTCATCACATAGTAGTATAGTAATACATGGCAGTATTCGAAACTAAAACATAACAAATAATGACGTGAACAAAATGATTTCATTAAAACACAAAACGACAAAGAGAGCACGTTGGCACAATTTATTATTACAAAATCCACATAATATGGAAGCATACAAAAATTTCATAAGGCTACAATCAGCCAACAATTATTTCCCAAGAGTCCCAGTACAGATATGCCGGCTCAGTATCTAGACACCTTATTTGTCGGGTCTCGAGTTAATGAAGGTTCACATGCGAAAATATTTTACTTTCATCTCAGGTTTGTGATTCTAATGATATCAGATTTTTCAGTATAATATGCCATTTCAAAAATGTTATTAGGATTCGTTTCGTCTCGTTATGCCGCGTATTTTTATCATGTTTTTTCATCTTTGCGCTTTTGGCTGTGTTTTTTCTTGGCCGTCGGATAGGCGGGTTTGAAAATACAAAAGTTTGTAATATAATAGTAGTATTACTTAATAATACCTATGTAACAGAATTTTGGAATTACTGGTACTGAACAGAATAAAGATTGATTTTTTATGGGTCTGATGATTTTTGAATTAACTGTCTTAATCTTGTTGATGTATACTAAGATTATGAAAGGATTTTTTTTTGTTTATGAAAAAGGATGGATTTAGGAAAAAAAGAAATAAATATTCCTTTTGCCTTCTTAAATTATTTATAGTCCATTTAAAAATTGCATCTGATTTCAGATTAAGAAATAGTTAATGTTGTGTTATCATTTATTATCACTAGTGTTTTAAATATTTGCCTAGTGGCAAATCCATCTTAATGTTCGATACTTTATACAAAATGTTATACTCAATTAGTTTTAACTGAACAAAAATACTTATTATTTGTCCCGGTTTTCATTATTTATAAATGTCACAAGTTTTGTAATACTTTAAAGTAGCTTTCCCTTTAAGTGAATTTACTTAGTGCATTACTAAAATAGAGCTTTGGAGTTGATTTTTTATGGTCGCCGCTTCTGAAGACGAGCTTATTTTCCAGAACAATGCGAGTGAACTCCGCGGCTTTTAAATTTGGGAGCTTTCCTTGACATCTGCTTTCATTTTAAATACAGATTATGAGTCTAGTTTAAACGAGGGTTATAGAGGTATAACTTTGCTAAAATATAAACCGGTCTACAATTTTCGCAAACATTAAATATGTTTTTTACATTTTTTTGGTTTGAACATTTTCCGCAATTTGTTTTACTGCAATACAAAGTGAATTTAAGTATTATATTTTTTCTTATAATATGTAATACTCGATGTCTTAAATTACATCGAATGTAATGTATATGTAACAAATAGCTTACTAGTTATATCCCATAAAAATGGATCAGAAGTAAATTAAATCACAAATCAGTTATGTCAACTTCAATTAGTACCTAAAAACAATATGATTTAAATTTATCACAGGTTAAATATATTTTTGATATAGGTAATTACATTATTCGTCGATACACGAATTGAACGTTTTCAATTTAGCAAAAGTTTATTGAATAATTTATCGCCCACTCGTCTTAGTACCCAGCGATGTATCTGGTCCAACTTAAAGTTGCAACAAGGCACTATAATTTCCCCAGAGTGGTGGAGCAGCTCATAATTCATGCCATGCTTACATTTTGTCAGTTTAAATTTGTTATAGTAATATGTAACGTATATTGAAATTTTATTAAGTTTATGACGTCGCTTTAGATATGCGCTTGCCACAGTTTCTAGTCATTATTAGGTATACAAAGTTTATATAAATTTAGTAGATATAATTATCATTATCATTCTCAGAGCTGAATTGCCAAAGAAGAACCTACCTCACATTCACATAAGTACATACAATGTATGGGAATAGCTTATCTGCCCTTATAAAAATGTGGATGTTTTATAGAAAAAAGCGGCAAAGGATCAGTTGGAGCCGGGCGAATATTTATAGATTCCCATAAGAATCACCCTCCCATGGGTCAGAAAAAAACCACACTATAGGGTAGCTGTAACTTTGTTTATTGTACGTCGTTTACTAACTATCCGCTGGATCAAACGCTCCTGCCTATCCACAAACTAAAACACAATAAGCATTAGATGTAGCTGAATTGGGCCGGCACGACCGGGGAGATACTTTTTGCTTATATGAGATCGGCGTAAAGTGATAGCTGTGCTGTCGCTTTTTGCGCGGTGTATAAGTAGCCAGTTTCCATGAAGGTGTGAGGAGAAAGGAGGGCAACGCATTTGTATAGCCTCTATGCGGATGTCTGTTGGCGTCGGTAGTCGTGGAAATGGTTACGGCTGCTCGTTTGGCCGCCTATGCCATAAAAAATACCCAATTCAAAAATGTATATAACAACAAAAGTCAAAAATGTATTTCTCAAAAAATGTTCGTAACTAGTTCTATTGAGTCAACATCGTTGCGAGTGTTGTTTCAGGTTAATTAGTGTACACGTTTGTTTGCAAACATTTGTCCCCCAAATTTTAATAAATAATCACCCACCTCTGGGTGATTATTTATTGAAATTGCGTAATCACACAAATGGCTAATCCATTACCTAATCTAGAAATAGATTGTAAAAGCGTCACACAGCGGACGGACGTGAAACGCGTGACACCGCCATTCCCCAATTCCCAGTGCATGCGACGGTGTTGTTCCGATAATTAACATTTAAAAATTCATTGCACCGAAATCATAGTTATGCCATTCGATGTGTTTGTGAAATATCCAATCACTCTGAAGTCACGCCAGCAAATGTCGAGCTGCGACCCATTTTGTAAAGTCTATACCTACCTATATTGTTTAAGATTTTTTGTTCAATATATTCTAATTAACTAAGTGTAATATGTATGGAATTTGCATCATTTAAATCATTACCTTAATTACTTTTGAACATCTCTATCTCTGTGTACATTTCTACATATATAAAATTCTCGTGTCACAATGTTAGTTATCAAACTCCATCGAAACAGCTAGACCGATTATCATGAAATTTTCTGTGCATATCGGGTAGATCTGAGATTCAGCCAACATCCTCATCACCTCGATATTTCCACGATATCAAAACTTATTCGCATGAAAGCGCAAAACGTAGCTAGTATTTTTTTATAGCATAGTGTTACGTGAGGGTGACATGGCGTGTCTAGATGCCTAAGTTAGTACATAATTATTATTTAGGACCAGGATGTCGTGCTACACCTTGCACTAACAATATAACGTACCTATTGTAGATCACATGTGTAGTAATATCCTGGTTTGTACATGGTCTGGTTCTGCCAAAACTACTCAACGGATCATACCAAAACGTTGTACCTATATATTTAAGGTAGGCAGAAATAATAGGAAGGCATTAAAGGAAAAGACTTAATATTTTTTTTTAGAAAAAAAAACGGTCGAGCGAAGCCACAGGTAAAAGCAAGTAAAGATTATAAATCATATTATGAACTTAGATCAATGTGTGTGCCAAGTATAAAGCAAGATTTTTATCCCAGGTTTTGTCAATGGAAACTAATCGCCCAGATACTATATAATAATATAATATATATAATTATCTTATCTTATCTTAAAGGTCGGCAACGCAACTGCAAAATCCCCGGTGTTGCAGATGTCTGTGGACTACGGAAGTCACCTTCACCTCGGTGACCTGACTGCTAGTTTGCCCCCTGTACTATAAAAAAACTCAGATTCAGAATTGTTTGTCTGCTAGAATTGATATTTGCTATCCATGTATTTTTTTCTCAGCCATGTTGTCACATTGCGCCTGTATCTAGTCAATGGGAGGTACCTCCGAGGTCATGCCCAATTCAGCTGCACTACCTCTCGCTAAATGCATTTATGAAATCATTGAGAGCGTAGACAGAGGGCGAAAACGCCGAGCCCACTAATTAATAAATCAGGAGTCTGGGCAAACAGTTGCCGAAACGCTGACGTCGATATTCGGTTCCAGACTATCAGAGCCATTAGCCCTGATTACGTTATCACTACTTTGGACATTGTTATAATCAACTTGGCCAACTACTTTGTGATTCTGGACTTTGAGTGTATGCGGTGAGAAAAGTTCCGTGATATATTAAATGAGCATTATTGGGTTGCATTGGAAATAAACACGATTAGAATATAGACCATTGGGTGGTCAATAAAAGACATTGGAGATTTGGAGTTCATTAATTTTGTATAATTACAAATATGCCATGAAAAACGAATAGCTTTGAGGCATAATATAATAACATAACGATTAAAGAACAACAAAGTTCTTTATTTCTTTTATCTTTCATTAATCTAATCTAATTGGTCTTAGTTTTAATTTTGAAAATACATACATGAAGCTGTTTAAAAAAAGTAGGTAGATGTTGTATATAAAAAGATAAATAAATTAATAAATAAATAAATAAACAAACTGTGTCCCCTACCGTCCCTTAACGAGCAATCGGAGCCATTTTTTATGACTACCGACGCCCATAGACATCCACACAGAGGTTATACAGATGCATGGCCCTCCTTTCTCCTCCCACCTCCATGGGCCACCGGCTACTTACACACCGCACGAAACGCGACAGCACAGCTGTCACTTTACGCCAGTCTCGTGTAAGCGAGAGGTACCTCCCCGGTCGTGCCGGCCCAATTCCACTGCATGCAAGCATGCAGTGTGGCACTACCTCTTACCAAAAATCGGACCGGAAAACCAATCGGAGCCATTTTCATGACTACCAACGCCCATAGACATCCGCACAGAGGTTATACAGATGCATTGCCCTCCTTTCTCCTCCTCCCTGCATGGGCCACCAGCTACTTACACGCCTTACGATACGCAACAACACAGCTGTCACTATACGCCGGTTTTGTGTAATCGAAATGTACGTCCCTGGTCTTGCCGGCCCAATTCAGCTACTTGAATGAATGAAGCGTGGCACTAGCTCTTATGTAAATATATGAACGTATTATACGCGTTACAAAACTAATTTCTAAAAGCCTTGTAACCTTTATTTCGTTTCATAAAAAAATCGTAGTCAAAAATGAAGATGAAACAGATTATTCAGCCGTCGTCTTTCTCATTTTGTTTCCTTTCGCGAGTGGGAAGGAAATACCTTTTAAATATCAATATTGTTCCGGCCTGTTCTTGGGCTGTGATTAATTAATTATGGGATGGCTGCAATTATGTCTTCTCGAGAGCCTTTGAAATATTGCTGCAAACATTTTGGCTTTCGGAGACCTCAGCGTGATGAAGTGGATTTTAATTGTGACCAAGAAAATTTATAACATTAATGCCACTTTAATTATTGCGGTGTATAAAATGACGCGGCTCTGAAATGGCTCGCAAAGAAATGTGATGAAATCATTGTGAAAATAATATTTTTGATAAGATATAATAATATTACCTCCCCGGCCGTGCCTGCCCATTTGGGCTATATTCATGCATACAGCGTTGCACTCCTACCACCTTCACCTTCGTGGCAACTGGCTACATATACACCGCGCGAAGCTGTCACTTTACGCTAATCTCGTATAAGCGTGTACGTATAAGCGTTAACCCAGTCGTGCCGGCCCAATTCAGCAACATACATGCATGCAGCGTGGCACTATCTCTTCCTAATTATAATTATATATTACTAATTGGGATTATGGAGTGGTAGGAGCGATTGATCCAGTGGATGATTAGTAAACGACGTCAATAGATATCCACACTACTGCAGATAGCAGATACGCCGGACTATTACGAGTTAGTATCATTGCTACCTAAGTAGGACGAGAGGTAACCGAATTGGGCCAAAACTACTGGGGAGGTACCTCTTGCTCATACCTACAATAAGCAAAGTAACAGCTACCCTAACGTGTGGTTTTTTCTGGTGACCCATGGGATGGCGATTCTCATGGGAATCTATTAATATAATACCGGGGGCTAACCCCGGTAGTGCCTGCCCATTTGGGCTACATTCATGCATGCAGCGTTGCACTAACTCTTAATAAATTGCTGTGGTAAATAGAATTGGTGGGAAATAGTGAAAGTCTATAAGCCGCCAAAAACATTCTAACTAGCTTAAGGACTATCACAGTAAATATATTTTCGACCAGTGAAGGGCCTGCGATAGGAAACGTATTCATAAGGCTTTTTCCTACCTTACAGCTCACCTAATAATAACCCTCTACCACTACAACAGGTTTGATATGTCGCTGACATGATACCGTCGCAACGTGACATCTATACTGTCACGTTTTGTGTGGCTTGTACTTTACTTTTACTTTACTTTTCCGTACCCTATAAGAGGGGGGAGAAGGAAAATGGCCATACAACTGCATAACAATTATGCAGATGTGTATGTTCGTTGGTGGTCATCAAAATACTAAGATTGCCTTTCCCGAGTCGACTATATTATTAACTATAATATTATATTATAATAATAATAATGTCGTCCTAGCTGATTTCGGCTACGGCGGCCGTCTATATAGACGTGCCATCTGCGCAGGACATATTGTAGTGCACAAGTGTGCGCGCAAACACAAGTGCACTCTCTATTCCCTCATTCTCGTATTCCGATGGGACGACAGTCCGACACGACCGGTGAAAAATCAGGCGCAGGACCAACGGCTTAACATGCTTTCCGAGGCACGGGAGTGTAACACCGCCAACTTCCTGACTCCGTACTGTTATTAAAAATTGAAAAATCCCAATAACAATTTTCGGTGCGACCCGAGATTCGAACCCGGGACCTCACGTCTGTGGTTGAACACGCTTACCATTAGACCACGAGGCAGTCAAAATATTTTAATATATTAATATTAATAAGTAATAGTATAACAATACAAATTGTACCTAATAACAAAATACAAATTAAAAAAAATGGTCTTCTGGCATCCTAATATACCAGCGTAGAAGTACATTTCAAGAAAACGATGGACTAAAGATTGATATTATGCAACAACAACTTGAAATTCATCTTTATTCCCTCGCGGATCTTGCAAAAAAAACACGAGAGAATAGAAACAAAGAACACAAGTTAAACATTTAAATTAAAGTAAACGAAGGTAAAACTCGTTGGAAACATTAATATCATTCTCCTAATAGTTTTCTTCAGTTCTTTCTTCCTCCAGGACCTCTCCATAACTAGGATAAACTTGTTATAAAAGTAAATTGAGTTCAGGAAAAAAGAAAACTTTATTATTATTTTTTGTTCCAGCTCATTCCCTAATTGAAGTTAGTTTAGTTGTAAATGAATTCATGCAGTAGGGTTAGATGGGTAAAACTTTCATGACAACTTACAAACAGTCTAAGGAAAACAAATAAAGTAACATGCATATCCCATCCTACTATCCCGAAACAATATACTATCGTCGGTTTACTGCATGAACTCATTATTATATTATATTCTTAAAAAATAAAATTGTAATTCTGTGATATATAATGATATATAGCGTTATATATAGCTAAAATAACGATCAACATCTTTATAACAATCGTCATATTATTGACAATCAAGTAATTCCTGGAATTACAACTTGTTTGTTCGGCGTGGCATCATCATTATGTTCTTTTTTCATTCCCTGGATCATGTTTTCAAGAGATTGATGACAATATCAATGAATTCTTTAAAAAATTGATTAGGAATATTTTAACATTTATTATCCCTTGTTACGATCCCAAAGAGAGCAGTGATGCTCGATGGAGCATGGGATTGGCCACAAAACCACCAAGGATCTCATACGCAGAGAGCAAAGTCACGGAAATGCGTTTGCGTACTTTCATGACGTTAGGCACTATTTGACATGCATCTATCTACTCGGAAATATTCTACGATGTCTGCATTGCTTTATGATATGACTGTTTTAAATTTGCACAATAGTATAACATTGTCTAAAAGTCAGAATCAATTTTGATTTTCGCTAGCATTGCAATGCATTGGAGGCAATTGGTGACTACCGTGTTTAAATATCTTAGTTAGAGATCGTATAAATTTTTCACATTGGATTAGGAGTTTTTTAAATCGCCTTAAAGGCGCCAGCTAAGCTGATGGCTAAGGATTGGTTTCAAGCCTGTGGTTATTATATATGTGGTACCTTCGTAATAGCGCGATCCGTCTGGAATGTTGTATTCCAATGCCAATGTAATTTTGCTAATGCTAAAATATGAAATTATAATATCTTAGTTTTTGTAGTGCCTTTTGTTGTAAAAGGCACTACAAAAACTAAGATATTGTAATTTCATATTTAAACATTAGCAAAATTACATCTAAAATTGAAATATCCAAAAGCACACAGCATTTTTCATTACCCTTTCAAACTCAAAACTAAGAATCCTCAACGTGCTCGTTTGAAATTCAAGTAATAAATAATTTAGGAAATGCTTCTGGATTTACAACTGCACGGTGGGGGTGTACTTCAATAATGCAAGTCGGTTGTAAAACGTAGCGAGCGCTACACTTAAATGTTCTACGTAAACAATTTATTGTGCAAACGTGATTTAATATGATGACACTGCCAATGGTGTAATGTAATTACAAAGAGGTTGGTACGTTGGAGTCGAGTTGGACCGGCATGTCCATAGAAGTGTCATAGGATGTATGGGCGCTATGTATATGAACATCTCTTCTTTTTTTTTAATATGGAATAGGGGGGCAATCGAGCAGTCGGAGCAACTTTCATGACTTCATGTTCTATTCTAACCCTGGATTTATTGCGCAGTGGAAGTAACGATATACTCAGGGCACAAATCAGAAAGAACTTTGGCTGCGATTACGCAGAGCTATATTAAACTTAAATAGGTGCATTTACCTTGTGTCTCCGGGGTCCGGCTTAATATACATACATATATCACATTAACCTATAAAACCTATGGCCATAAATTTCAAGCGTGTAATGCGATATAGGTACTTAGCTTGTAACCCGTAAAGCCTCAATTATTATTGTATTTAAAAACATTTATTTATTATTGTTATATTAAAAATAGTAAAAAGTAATTAATGTAATGCAAGCAAGATAAGTAGATATTAAATGCAAATCGTAGGACATCACACTGATGACAAAATAAAACGTACCAATGTATTTTGCGACTCAAAAGTCATTTTAAAAATTTAATAGACTACTTAGTCATAATTCCTAAGCTTAAGGATATGAAAATTCCTAGCGTATGAATAGGAATACGGAACCTGCTCTATGGCGCAGAGTTAATAAAATATTTAACAACACTTGTCTGGTCGCAGTGGAATATGGCGACTGCACTTGGCGACATCCATAGATTAGCTGTGTACATTTCCACAAAAGTGCAATTATTGCTTTATTATATACATATATTATTATATACATGTACTTTTTTTTTTGCGGGGAAATTTAAGCACTACCACCGGTCTTAGATGCGATCCGACGGATGTCTGGGACTCACGGC
>LUGF01008404.1:1094709-1114711 GCA_001625245.1 Calycopis cecrops
GTAGATTTTTTACATCATAGAATGATAGGGAATTCATACAATCATAAAATTTCTTTACATTGTCAAGGCTATAGTCTCTCTTTCTTTCTAAAGTGTAGGGTTTTTGTTTATTATATGGATTTAGTTATAAATAGATCAGAAGTGAGTGTGTGTGAAGGAGTAATAAACAAACAAACTAACAAACTTTCGCATTTATAATATTATGACATTAAATATTATATTTCCGTTGTATAGTCCCCGTACCACAATTCCTGACAGAACTTGACAAGGGGCTAGACTAATGTAGTGTGATAAATCGACAGATATTATTATTGTTATATTAACAGTAAAAAGTAATTAATGTAATGCAAGCAAGATAAGTAGATATTAAATGCAAATCGTAGGACATCATACTGACGACAAAATAAAACATACCAACGACTGCGACTCAAAAGTCATTTTAAAAATTTAATAGACTAGTCATAATTCCTAAGCTTAAGGATATGAAAATTCCTAGCGTATGAATAGAAATACGGAACCTGCTCTATGGCGCAGAGTTAATAAAATATTAAACAACACTTGTCTGGTCGCAGTGGAATATGGCGACTTCACTTGGCGACATCCATAGATTAGCTGTGTGCATTTCCACAATTGTGCAATTGTATCAAATACTGTTATGTTTTTTTGCGGGGAAATGCTTTAAGAACTACCACGGGGTTTAGTCTGGGACTCACGGCTAAGCTAACTAACCCATACCCATATAACTAGCTAACCCACTAAAACCCAGCAGGTGCCGTCGCCCGCCTATATCGAGATGCCCCGGATCTGACATAGGGACCAATCTTCCTGTAAGTAGCATGACGCGACAACCAACATCAGCCGCCTCCGACCGTGGACCGTGGAGGCCGTGCGATGAAGCCAGGTTTCTTGTCCTTGTTAGGAGGCATAAGTTGCGCGTAGCGCCTCCGCCGCACTGCCATCCGTCGACAGCGGAATGGGCCTTCACCTGCTCTCTATATCACATACGGTAATAATCCTCATATAATTACGTCGTCGTCGTCGTAAATATAATACGTCAAAGAACTTTCAACATATTTTTGCGAGAGGTAGTGTAGATGCTACAATGCAGCGGCCAACACGACTGAAGAGGTACCTCTCGCTCACAAGTCACAGGACACCGCCGTGTCGAGTTTCGTGCGGTTTGTTCGCAGCCGCTGCCCCAATGAACGCAGGAGACAAGGAGGGCCACGCACATACGTAAGATTCACGCGGATGTCAATGGGTGTCGGTAGTCCTCAAAAGGGTCCAACTGCTCGTTTGCCCCATTTAATATAAAAGAGACAATCTTAATTTCCTTATACCTCCTGAGACTAACTTTTACTACTGTTAGAATAACAATTCGTCTTTCCCAAAGTGGCTTTCTAAAAGTATGATCGAGAATCTTACATGAGACCGGCGTAAAGTGACAGCTGTGCTGTCGCGTTTCCTGCTGTGTGTAAGTAGCCGGTGGCCCATAGAGGTGGGAAGAGAAAGGAGGGCAGCGGATCTGTATAGCCTCTATGCGGACGTCTATGGGCGTCGGTGGTCATAAAAATGGCTCCGACTGCTCGTTTGGCCCCCACATGCTAAAAAAAAATGTTCCATCAATGTTCTATATTCTATTCTCATATTTGTCTAGCTGACTGTACCTTAAACAGCATATCTATCGTATAATATTTTGATTAGTAGTAGTACGCAGCTTAGTTCATTATAAATTAACAACTTGTACTGCTGAATTATTTTGAGCATGTTTCATGAACATAAAACAAATTGGAATGTCTTTTATTACCCAGCAGACGAATTCTCAGTACACGATGTACGTATTGCCATAGGTTTATTAAAACTTTTTCCATCGTACACCCACGCATGGTTGGAAAACATGCAATAACATGAAATGGTCAATCCATTAGAGTAACATATCATGCGGCGAGCTTTGGCGATAGTCAACAGAGCATGAACCGTTCGAAATACATATTCACTGTTACTTATGATTAAAATTCGCGAACTCGGGCAACAAGCGCAGCCAGGGCACATGAATGTTTTTTCCAGTTTGTGTAATAAGCAACTTTTAATTGAGTGGGTGTCATTTATTATTGAAAAAGCTGCGAATAACTGGAAGAGACTATTGAATAGGCCAAACACCGCAACAGGCTACAATAATAGTATTTTCTAGACCAATTAATTATTATAGTCTACAAAATCTAATATCTTTAAACGAGCAATTCTTGTATATTTATATATATATGTGTAATCAGGATCTCGGAAACGGCTCCAACGATTTTCATGAAAGTTACAGATTAGGGGTTTTTCGGCTAAAGGAATCGATTTATCAAGGTCACAGGTTCGAGAAAAGCTCGGTTCTCAAGATATAATAATATATAATATATAACATCAGCGCCATCTATATTATATTATATATAATTATGGTTTTTTACTCCTCAATAGATGGCAGAATTCCGTCTTTTTATTTTTTATCCGAGCGAAGCTCGGTCAACCAGGTCCTACTATTATGAAATGAAAATGGTTCAGATTTCTCGTTTGCCCTACTGCCATAGATAAAAAAAGTCGAACAAAATTAAAACAAATATGTATCAAACAAGAAGTGAAAGAGTGTATAACTGTACTATAACTTCACTACTAAATTTAAATAAAAGTAGATAAACCAATCCATAATATAATAACTTATCATATAAAGTATGGGGCTAAATTTGAAATTATTTTACAAACTTGCATTTTACGAGTACACATAATGGCTGCGTGCAAAGTTTTTGCTGCACAAAATACCGCGGAACTTTACAGAAGTTTCCATATAGTGCAGTTCATTAAACAAAGGAAAGTTTGTTCAACAAAACATCTAAGGAATTGTACTTTAAATCAAATTTGTGCTTACACTGCGCTGCAATCAGCGAATGAAGAGAAATTAAAATTTGTGATTTTGACAGTGTTTTCATTGCAGTGATAAATAGGATTTCATTTTGATTAAAATATTATTTGGCAGTTTGCCATCGAATTCTGTACGTAATAGATAAGATGGCCATAATGATAATTTTATTGATTTTAAATTTTTGTCTTCAAATATTATTCTGCAGGCAGATCATGGTAAGGCACCCACAAAATTGATTTTCCTACAGGTCTAAGTCATCGTCAGTGCCTATAAAATGTTGTAAAGATTTGCATCAGTATGTAGAACTTCATCAGTATTTTAGATTTTCTCTCGTCTCCTTTGAACATTATGATTTTAAACCCATAACTTTATCAAAACGTCCGGATACAATTGGAAAAAGAAACTTTTTCCAGAAATTGAGTACGCGTTAATATTTTGATCATTAAAACAACCTTATTAGGGTAGTATATATAATATTTAGTAAATTCAATACAAATTTATACAACGAGTTTGAATGACTGTACCTACCATCAATGGCGTGTAAATGTATTACTTTCCAAAGCCCATCAATGATCAAACAGCTACTCTACCTACCTACAACGAAGATAGAACTCAGTGGAATAAATCCCTGATGTTTTCATGCACCCTACTGCAATTTTAATATTATGGAGGGTGAAGCTATTTACAGTCGGAAGTATATCTATTCACAACCATTTCATGTTAATTAAAGTAATAAAGTGTTTATTTTTTATCCTTATCGTTCCTTTTATCTTTCATTCTCTTTTGACTTTTTCTAAAGTTTTCAGTACAATCCGTGTAAACAAGGTATGGTATATAGGTAATTAAAAAGATTTTTGGTCAAACTTTAACTTATTATATATCTTGCCGTAAGATTGTAAAAACCGTTAGTTTACAAAATAACTCAGGAGATTGTAAACTGTCGATGAATTTTAAACTGTTCAAACTATTTACAATTTAATGCATTGTTTTTTCGTTTGTTTATAATCTTCAGAGAAGACGAAGAAGCAAACCGTAAAATTACTATAAGGCATTTAAGTTAAACTTTATTATATATTATATTCTTCATTATTAACCACTTCAAAGTTCTAAGCGATTCTATATATTATATTCGATATGGAATCAGTTGTCTTTCTCGGTATTTCCGCACCGATACTGCCTAGAGATCTTAAAGAAAAGAGCTAATTCAACTCATTTGTTAGGCCTCTGGTGCTGTGGACTTCTGTAGGCTTTCGGTGTTTGGTGATCACTTAACCTAGTAAAAAGTCCTAGTTAAATTAAAATATTTTTTAAATAATTTATTCTTAAATTTATTTATTGTACGACACTATTACACTATCGTATAATGTAACTACTTACAATTATCTAATTGGATAGCAGCGTAGAACGTGAAAAATACAAACAGAAACGCAAGGAAGAATACATTGTGAAAACTTAATTTTTCCAGCCACGGACCAAAACTGGAATACGAAATTGTTATTTCTCCAGAAAAAAGTTCAATTTAAACTTTTCTACCAGTCGCTATTCCTAGGCGATATCCATGCAGGCAAACTACACTTCCTTATAAGCTTATTTTCTTCACAGGGTTCTGAAAATTCTTTTTTTAGTTAGTTTATTTTGTTGAGAAAACTAAAAGTAAAGCAAAAAGATCGTGGGTCATTTATAAGCAACTTTGGCATTTATAACCTTGCAATAAAATGTGTTTTTGTCACCTGGCGTTAAAATATAGTAATAGCCGAAAAACTACTATGTTGCCACATTTCGTGCGGTCTGTAGGTACGTACTCGGTGGCTTATTAAAGGGAAGGAGGAAAGGATGGTAACGCATTTGTGTAACAATCATGAGGCTGTCCATTCGCTGCATTAGTCTTCGGATCCGAATGTGCCCTTACATAAAAATAAAAAAAAACTAATATTATGATGAAATTGTGCTATAGCAGCATTGCAGAGTAATAAGGTGTAACGACCAAGGAGGTACTTCTTACTCACATAATACCGGCGCGAAATCTACACTTAATAATATAAAGCTGAAGAGTTTTTTTTTGTTTGTTTGTTTGAACGCGTTAATCTCTGGAACTACTGGTCAGATTTGATTCTTTCAGTATCAGTTAGTCCATTTAACGAGGAAGGCATACATTTTAACCAACTGCGGTGAAAAAAAGGATTTACGTAAACGAAGCTGCGGGTTCGTTCGTAATATACAGGGTTAAATTGTAATTAACGCAAGACTTCTTGCAGGCAGCATGTCTACATCAATACCAACAACATTTGTTCTACGACTTTTGAAAATTAATAGCTTTTAAAATTTTAATAATCCCATACAAAATTAATATATTGCCTCTGAACTATCATTTAGTCTGCGTGCGGCTAAGAAAATAGCGAGGGAAACGCGCGCTGCTAGATAGGGGCTCCCGCGCGTCATTCTTACAAGATACAGAGTAATAAATAACAGAGGGTGCAAACATATTTTGTTTTTATTTTTTTTTGTGCTATTTATCTAGATTCGTAAAAAGTCGTAGAACAAATGTTGTTGGTATTGCTGTAGACATGCTGCCTGCAAGAAGTCTTGCGTTAATTACATTTAATCCTGTATAGTGCTGTCGCATTTTCCAAGAGTCTACTAATTAATTGGATGACACAGCTAGGAACTTCCAATTGTGTTTAGGAAGAATTGAGTAACGAAGATGTCCATAACTTCTGGTCCCACTGCTTATTGCTTGTGTCCTTTCTCCACCAATTTCTGAATATTTGTTTAGGATAGTGTTTAAGGTAATTTTTAATGTTAAGACGCAGCAGCACATAAACAAAAAATTCAGGCGGATTGATTGTGTGTCGAATGAACTAGTGGACCCGCGAAGATCGAAACTAGATGTAAGTGAATTTTTTTGTAATTAAAAACTAAATATCATGTGACATGTTATCTCATTGTAACTAAGGTAAACAATTTATATCGTAGACTTATATATAATTTTCAACACATGCAAAAGCAAACAAAAACTTTACCAATAATTACGTGTGTCTTATATATCAATGTGTCAAATTAGTGTGTGTAAAGTTGTAACTAAGGTAAACAATTTATATCGTAGACTTATATATAATTTTCAACATATGCAAAAGCAAACAAAAACTTTACCAATAATTACGTGTGTCTTATATATCAATGTGTCAAATTAGTGTGAGTAAAGTTTTATTTATTAAATTAAAGTACTTTATAAACATTAATATTAAAAAATATTACCGTTCTGCACTTCTACTAGACATAAACTATAAATGTGCCAAATTTCGTACCCCGCCGTCTTCGTAATTTTCGTAAAATTGTTCCCAAAGTTTTTGCTTCACATATTAATATATAGATGATTAACGATCATGTCAATTTGCAAAATCATTTTTACAACAACAAATTCAAGTTATTCTTTGTACGTATGTAAAATGCAATAAAGCCCATGAGCTTGGAACAATCAACTGGAAACATCCAGCGAAAGATTTTTTTTTTTGCATAAATAAAATCTGTTGATTTTGCAAATAAAACGAGAATTTGAGCCGATGCGAAAAAGCAAACGGAATTAAATTTTTTCGACCTTGTATTGATGGATGAAATTCAATTTGTGTGACGAAGCTGATTGTTCTTATGTTTTATGTTTGTATGTATGTATTAATATTTTTTATAGTATAATGGGGCAAACGAGGAGAGCAATTTTAATGACTTACGGCCCAAATCGACATCCACATAGAGGTAGTTCTGCATCTGTTATTATTTAACATTCTATTAAAATGTTATATTAATATTTTTCATTACATATTACTCATAAATTACTTAAAACACAAAAATGTATAAGTCAAGTCGGCGAATGGTGCGATTTTCCAAAATAAGCTGATCAATATTCCAGAGGCAAACGTTTTACTGTTACAATAGAACAAATTCGAAAGACGTTGACAGCGGGCAGCCCTTAACCTAATTACCATAATGGCGACCAATAAAAGAGAGGTTGTAAATTCGTGACACAGCTTTAAAAAACACCATCAAAGGTGCCTTGGGCGGAAAACGTCGCACCTTATTTAGCGCCCTCCAAAAGAGGGGCCTTATCTAATCACATTACGCACAAAAGAGCTAAAGAACGAAACAGATTTGCATCGAACGTCAGAATTGATTATTGAGACATGCCCGAAGTAATTTACAAGTCTTTCAATAATGCTTTTTGAATTGTCTGCGATATTTATATTCAAGGCGAATTCAATTGTTTCTCAAGTGAAGATTATGGATTATTGGATCAAAATACTGAATGAATGTGAAATTCAACTCAAATGCTGAAATATGATAGATTTGGTGCCTATACGATTGCTAAGATTGAATTAAGTTAAAAATTGACAACATATTTGTAATGTAGCAAAATAACAATTACATTGATTTTGTTAAAAATAAATTATTTAGCTGATAATGCAGGAATTAACCCGATTTAGTCGTAGAGTGAGCTGTGCTGTCACTTTTCGTGCGGTGTGTAAGTGGGAAAAAATATAATGTAAATAAATTTGAATAAAAATCCTATTATTATAAATGCGAAAGTTTGTATGTTTGTTTGTTGTGTGTTGCGCAAAAATTGCTGAACCTATTTTCATGAAATTAGGCACACACATAGAGAGTAACTTGGATTAATAGATAGAAGGGACGGATTTTTATCCCGATTAAATGTTCCTATGGGATGCCAAGGGATAATTTTCTATTTTGCATTTATTTCTTTTTCTCTATTTTACGCTTGTGAAACTGCAGGTTGCAGCTATATTTAGTATACGTATATAAAGATAGAAAATACTTATTCTAATATTTAACGATAAACGAATTGTATCGCCCCCAATATTACATCAAACAATACTGGCAATTTTTTTCCCATCCAACTTCGATCAGGCGTGAAGTCTTTATATCTGGGGTCACGTGCCGCCCGCCGCTCAGGAAGCCGCCTGCATGGCGCTGAGGCGAAACTAATGCACTCAATACCATACGACAGTCAGGGATAGGGACACAAGACAATACCAAATAAAATGAAAAGATATTTGCGGAAAAATTCATGGTGAAATGTTTCCGTTAGCGGCAATGGCGACAGGAAGACGAATCATTATTATTACTGTCCCCAGTTTCAATCGATCTCCGCTTTCTGTCACGCGTTTCCGGTCTGGCTTTTGATAGTTTTATAAAAGCTGTTATATTTCGGTCACCGGTTGATTATGTCTTGTTATATTTTGTACCCTATCCTAAATCCCCAACTGTTTACCGTTTTTTGCACCATGTACCTAGACAAATATTTCAACAATAAGTTATATTTGTCGAATTCTAAATTTCGAGACTGATCAAGAGATTCAGGTAAAACCTATCTATCAATATTGCATATTCAAAATTGTATTATATCAACTTTATCATCATCACCATCGTCATCCGTCTTTACAGTCTGCTGCTGGATATGGGTCTCCTTCAAACAACGCCAAGAGGTCAGATATCCTATTACTCGCCTCCATCTTAGACCGGCTGCTGTATCAAAAACTTTTCTGTACTTGTAATTAATTGAAATGTTTATATTACAACAAAACAAATCTAACTGATTTTATCGCGATTTTTTTCATTATTTTACAAGGCCGACGTTCCAGAAGCTTTACAGGAATCAAGATGGCCGCGATGGGCGGTGGAAACTTAAGACATCAAAATGTAAGTGGTAAATATTTTCAAAAAAATTATTGAACTACGTTACCAATATATTGTTAAATTTGTATCGAGCGTTTCTTATAAAACATTGGATAAAAATATACAATTTAAAGCTTTTTATTAAAGGTGCTCCTTTATTGCAGGCGTTGAGTGATTTAACTCGTCAAATATCAGACAAGCTTCACGCAGTTATGTCTGAATCAAATGGCAAATCAAATCAGGTTTGACGTTGTGAGGGAGACAAAGATCGTGGGGAGTTTTTTATAAATCGTGTCTGAAACCAAATTCGTACACGAGGGGCTCTATTGTGTCTTATATTTATTATTCATCATCATTACACAATATTCACAAGATCCTAAAGGATGATAATATCTTAGCCGAATTTCTTCTACGACGGCCAATCTCATCAGACAGTGCACACGTGTTCGCGTAGACACAAGTGGACTCTTTATTGCCTCATTCTCCTATTCCGTTTCGGAATCTCCGGTCCGGTACCGATTGCGATTGTATCGTGTCCGACACGACCCGAGAGAAATCAGGCACAGGACCATCGGCTTAACGTGCTCACCCAGGCACGGGGACGTAAACACCGCCAAATTTTTGACTCCGGACTGTTATTAGAAATTGAATGCAAAAACTCCGGCGATACAAACCCGGGACCTCCCGACTGTGGTTGACCATGCTTACCTCTAAACCACGAAGTAAAAATTCTACACATTACAATATTTGCCTTTATAGTCTAAAGGATATTGGATCTACAACTTAAAAGTCTAATGGTCAAACAACCGTATATAATGAGCTATTGGCTCACATGAAGGCTCACATACTCGTATAATCATGTGAGCCAATTGCTCATTTATACTTCTACGACGGGAGCAGAATATTTTATCATGAATCAAGCGCATGTGTCAACTAAAAAGCCTTTTGAGACTCGTATTTTGCTATACATAAGGAAACTTTTCCTTATGTATAGCAAAATACGGAAGGCTTGAAAATCTTCAAAAATAAATAGACTTGACACTTATCCCTCCGCTGCACACAGAGGCTGTACCCCTACATACTTAATGTATTTTTTATCCATCGCGTTAATGTTAGAATTTTATCATGAGATAATAATGTTATCCAACTTTATTTAGGTATCATAATGAGTATGTAATAAAGACTGTATCACGTAGCAATCAAGTAGCCAGTATTAACCAGTACCAGTATGTTTCAATAATATTAATGTCAACACTCTCAAATATTATCAGCCCGTCCCAGTCCACAGGGCTCTACGAAATTCGTGGCGCCTCCAAGGCCACAATTTCTTATTATATTAAATTCCTCATACATATTAGTAGTTCCACATATGAGGGCAGACTATGAGAAATTATAACAGTATCGTATATTTGAGCATATTCCTCATATAGGTCGTAATTGAACGCAATTAGTCACCCCAAATGGAGATATCTCGAATTCTATCTACATAATATGTAGATAGAATATAGATATATATCTAGCAGAATAAGTTTATTGTGACTTAATATTTTATGGTATGTGTTTACATACAATTTGTTAGTTGTAGTGTGTTCTTAGCAAACAAAGATATCTACAACTTTTTGTGACGGCTAAATTAGGCTACAATATAAATAAAACTTATCTGTAAACCTGAAAGAAATCTCCATACTCTGTCTCTATTATGCGTACATATTATATTCTGTAAAAAACTGCATTGAATATGTTTTGGTAGGTTTTTCGTGAAGTACAAAAAAACGATAACAAATTTTAAAATAATCTTTCAAGAGCTTAAATTTGCATTTACAAGTTGATAGAAATGAGCTTGTAAATGCTAACATATCAGCCACAATTTGCCCACCATTCTCTTTTCTCTGTTCAATCTCTCCTTTTGTAATGACAAAAATTTGTTCTATTCATTCTTGAATGCATGAAAAATATCTTTAAACACTACAACATATTTTTCTGAAACATCTATTTTCAAAAAATGACCTGTTAAAGTTTTATTGTGTATAGAACTCATAATTTGTGACAAAAGAAGTGTCAACAGCTTTTTTCACCCCGTTTTTTAGTATTTCAAGTATCTAATTCGTTTTGCCAACGCCACACGCGACGCCCGCGGGCGACGCCGGGGAAACCCACTAATGCGAAACTCAGTGTGTCCATTTGTCGCATGTCCTGACTAATAGAGAAATTCCATTTAAAACTTGCTTTGGGGTAGCGTGCCTATTTACTTTTTTAATGTCGATTCCACATTGTGTCCTAAATGTATACGTTCGCGAAAGTATTGTTCCGTGTTGTTTAAAACATGATAAATGTTCTCATTTAGTTCAGTTATTTCTGGTTTATTTATAGAAAGTTTTGTAACTAGTTAAGCATTTATAAATAGCATATGATGATAACATGATAATAATCTAATTAATTATATTTTTCGTTATATAATGATTATATGATAGTTTAGATATCAAATATGATAGTTTAGCTATCAAATAGCTAGGGCAAGAATAAGTTTCGGTATGGAAGACGTGGAAATTTAAACTTCTGTTCAGTGCAGAACTAGATTAGGGCGAAGACTTATTGAAATGCAACGAATAGGATCGCTCAGCAGAGGTTTTTACAAAATTTTATTTTGATTCAAAATATTCCTTTATTTTTGTTATAATCAAAATTCTAAGCGTATTCCTGTTATAGAAGTTTTGATAAGTTTTTCAATGCACTCATCATCTTAAGGTATCTATATTATTAATTATGCATATAATACACGATATAATATGATAAAGATGCTTATAATAAAAAAAGACTTCTTGCCTATTTCTTTCTGTACAATAAGACTAATTTAGGATATTATAATAATTCATAACGAAACGTATATTGATAGGGTTATAGTATGCACTAATAGGAAATTTATTCACATCAGCTATTTCGCTCATACTTTCGGTTGAAAGCATGTGTAGCGTTGCAGCTCAATATGTCCTCATCTGATAGGCTTCAGACCATAGATTAATATGTTATACTGCTTCAGACACCCCAACAACAACAAAAATAAAGCTGAAGCTATCAAAATGGCGCATCTATATTATTCTCACATGTGCTTCAGTCCCTCTCGGCGCTCTAACGACGTTTAACTTGAGAAACATGTCACATTTTTAAAGTGTATGTAAATTGGTAAATGTAATAAATTGTATGTATTTATCTGGTAATGGGCCACTTACGGAGGGTGGGACTGAGGGAGCAATCGATGGAACATTGTCTCTTTAATCTTGGAATATACTTATTGAGCACTTATGTTTTCCATCTTAAAATGTTTGGAATCACTTTGAATATGTTTAAATATAAATATTTTGATAAGCGCTGTTAGCGATGTTATGTTGTCAATTGAAATAAGGGTGTTTGATTTTTTTAGAGGAAACAGACTAGCACTGCAAGTCGGTCTGCCTTCGTATCAGTCAGAGTCATTTTCATGACTACCGACGCCCATAGACATCCGCACATCGATATTCGGCAGTTGTGTTGCTCTCTTTACTCCTCCCCTCTCCGTGGGCCACCTTCTATTTACACACAGTACAAACTAACACGACAGCACAGCTGTCACTTTACGCCGGTATCGTGTAAGCGAGAGGTACCTCCCCGATCGTGCCGGAGCAATTCAGCTGCATGCAGCGTGGCATTACATCTTTCGAACCGAACAGAATCCGATCTTCATTGTTATGATAATTCAACAATTAATAATCCATCATACTCGTCTCAATTCAATAATTCGCACCGGCAGTAAACAACTTCCACAAGGTATAAACCTACAAGGTCAGGGTCATATACAGGCACAAAATCAGTCGTGCAATCTTTATCAACACATCTACGGCCGAGCCCACGCTGGCGTCTCGCGAATTGCGAGTAATTTATTTTAAGTACTTTCTTAAAACTAGAAAATGGCTTTGTCTTCCACACTAACAGCTTCTGCTTTTGGAACGAAGATGCAGCTTGTAGTAGTCAATGTAACTTTGTAAGTAATTTCGTTCCCTTTTCAGTTTGTATGTCCACTTGGTTCATACCCCGACAATAATTGTATAGAGTAGAACCATAACTTTTCATGGAGCAGACGGTCTAACTTAATTCGTTGTGCCGAGGGTGATCACTAATAAGACTCCATTTTTATTGAAAGAGTTTCTATGCAGTTTATTTATATGCAGTTTAGTTCTATGTAGTTTAGTTCTATGCTGTTTAGTTCTATGCAGTTTAGTTCTATGTAGTTTAGTTCTATGCAGTTTTGTTCTATGCAGTTTAGTAGTTAATTGCAAGTGGTCGATGGTGACCGATTGAGATGATATAGGTACTTGGTTTTGACTTTTTTGACACAAATGTTCGTTTCCAGTACGGTGATTGTATAGACTTTTTATAATTTCGCGATAAACCGATTTATGTGCTTGTTGCAGCGCTGGGTCTGAAATTTAGTGCCCCACAATAGGTACTTTTTTTTACTTTTATTTTCTTTAGAACACGTGTATTCCAAGAGTGAACAGTTGCCTAATTCGTGTATAGGCGACATAAAACACAATTTATTCAATTTATCGTATTTCGTTTACTTTCAGTTTCAATGCTTACCAACATAACCTTAGAACTTACAATCGGAGTGAAGTGGGCGGGATCAAAACTGCTCACATATTTTTAGCGACTTCGACCAATATGGCCAAAGCAGTGATAAACTTTGCCTTACCAAATTTCATTATATTTCGTCCCTAGGAAGTACCATTTAGGTGTCCTAGACAAACGCACAGACAGGCGGACAAGAAAGTGACCATTTAATCCGTTTCTTTTTTTAATGATACCGAACCGAAAACAATCTAAATTTTTAATTACGAAATCTATTTAGGAACTAGATATGTTTGTTCATGCGTAGCAAAACCAACGTGATTTGACACATAATACCACCATAATGTGAAACTATTGATGAGCTTCAATTTACTGATTCATTTTATCGTCAGTTCTGTTTTAATGCTCACTAGCTCTGTGAAATGGGCGGTAGTGGAGTTAGTCGAGTCTAATATGCGAGCGGCCCATTACATATTTCTACCGACTTCGACCGAGATGGTCGAAGTAGTGATAAACTTTGCCTTATAGTTTATGCGCTACATTGATTCTTACGGCCATTTATTAACCTTCAATACTTTCTCATTTTTATTTGTTTTTATCAATGTTGCTATTAATATCGATATAGATATTAATTCGGAGTATCGAGAATTGGTAGTAACTAATAACTATATATTTAGATAGCCGGTGCCTGCGACTTCGTTCGCGTAGCGTAATAATATTAAAATCAAAGTGATTTGTTATTGTTTGCTTGCAGTGTGCTGAAATTCCGATTTCCTGTAGGAATGAGCCATTTTACAGCAGTTTAATACTTTTACAGTGTGTTAGTTTAATACACAGAAATAAAAAAATATATATATAAAGTTTATTCGTCTCCATTGGTTGCAATACAGTCCTTTAAACGTTGAGGTTATCAATAGAAGCGTTGATTAATTGATTGAATAGAAGCTCTTTCCATGGGGAAATTCTTCAATGCCAATCGTATGGGTTTTTTAGGGACTCCAAATTATCATGGCGTTTAGAGCAAGCTGTGCTCTATAAAACTGACCATAAATAAAAATCCAGCAGATTTAGATTGGGACTAGACGACGGCCAGTCTTATCTCTGATGAAGTCCGAGACGTTCGCTTCTAACTAAGACTGCGTGGTCCGAGCTTTATGACCCGGCGCCGAGTCTTGCTGGAAGGACCATACTTGGTTATTGACATGGTGTTATTAAGAGGCTTAACTACCTTCTTCGACGTTTTGATACCTTTTTACAAAAATATTGCTCAGTTACTTCTTTATAGATAACCCCACCCCACCAAACCATCACTGAAGTCGGATAATGCTCACTCGCATAATATTGTTCTATGTATTGGCGCCAAAATGAGAAAACTCATTAAACAATCGTATAAAAATGACAGATTCGAAATTCAAATGTAATAACATATTTACTGTTGCCATCATAATATCATTTCTTATATACTCTAAATCGTAGTTAAACAGTATTTATCGTACTGTGAAAATTGTTTATACATGAATTGTATTCATTGAATTGAATATTTTAGCATGAATGACTATATACAACCTAAATTCTAAATGGCTTATAATCTATAAAATATATTATTAATACATATTCTAAGTTCATCATTCAATCATTCATTATATGAATACATGCAGCACCTATCTGTACTGTACATCAGCGCGATATATTAATAAAATCTGTCAAGTAGGCGGTACAAAGTTAGTAACACGAGATTTTTATACATTAATATTATTATGTAAAGACCAGGGCATGCCCCACATATCCCATCTTATGTCCTGAACTCTGTGTCCTAATACCCGCACTAAAGACGATCTTATGAAGGACTCAGATGCAGGCCTTTAGGTATCAAATTACTGGTCCGGAAATATATAATATCTAACATTTAAAGTATAAAATAAGGGTGCCATTAACACGATTTAAGAAGAACTATGCAAAGAGATCGAAACTAAATATCCTTCTTTCCCTTTCAATAATAAAATTAATATAAATTATACTTACATTTCTAAAATAACTTCACCTCGCCATCCTTACATAAAAAAGTTAACAAATTATGCTTCAGCAAAACCATTCGTTGAACACAGTTTTATTCAACCGTCTCTTTCAGTAATCCTACAGTTCGTAGCAAATTTATTAGGGTTCACCCGCATATAAGTAACCGTTCTGAAACGCTCAAATTCCTGGGGTAGAAGTGTCGTCGTATATCATTGAAACATAATTTTTGGTCCCCTTTTTGGTCCCCCATAAAAAGTGAACTTTCTGTCTCGGTGCAGTCGCCTTCTGTGTCTTTCCTGGCTGCGACGAAGAAAAGCTGATTGTTTTTATTGCCGGTCCGGGGAGACGGCATTAAATTTTGAATCTATCTCGAACACGTGTAGGGAATTACCTTTTGAAGTTCAGGTATTTATTGAGTGTGTTCAACTTTGTGTAACAGACAGGTTAATGAAAATGTCTATATGTCTGTTTTTGTTGCTGTTGTTATCAGGTATGTGACAGAAATCTTTAGAAGTTTATCAAAAAGTTTGGTTGAAGTAGTAGTTCTTAATTTAAGATCACGTTTTTTTGGTTGAGTATTATTTTATATATACACTTGTTCATAATTTGTTTAGTTTATATCGATAGTTTGAATTTTAAAGCTTCTATGTTAAGCTTCTATGTTTAGCATTTTGTATTAAAACTTTATAGTTTTTACATTGTTACTTCAAGTAATGAAATGAGAGCTAGCATATTCCGCGAAACTAATATTCGACAAACTCTGCAAATCACTACAGTACCTTTATTTATTTTATTGCTGTATTCGTACCTGGCTAGCGTTATCAAAACTTGATCAATTATTAATATTTTTTTTTATTCAATTAATTTCGTTTAATTTCATTTCGTTTCGTTTCATTTCATTTCATTTCCCAGTTCTGAGATTATCATAATAATATTTATACCTACGTAACATCTCCCTGCAGTGTCGTTATTATAGGGTGCAAAATAGCATGGGCTATCCCGTGGCCTAGGCCAGATAGGGTGACTGTCAGAGAACAAGTGCTCACAGGTGAAATCTCTTTGCATCATCATCTAGATATCGGAATACAGAGAGAGCCGAGAAATTTTCCACGGACTCGAACTAGATTGAGAGTTACGCCACTGTCAGTGAGAATCGAAGTGATGTTAAGTGAAGCTTTTCGCATATTTTTCTTTATCTGTTTTGTATCTTATCTAGTCTTACCCAAAATCTTTATCCTTCGTCACCGGGAAGTACCATATCTAGATTTTATGGAAAGATGCACAGACAGGGAAAAAATAAGCCTTTAAGGGTTCCATTTCTTATTTTATGATACCGAACCCAAAACAAACTTCTGTTTAAATTTCGCAATGTATTTTAGCAACTAGGTATGTTTATTCATGCATAGCAAAATCAATGTGATTTGACACCGAATAGTGGCTCTGAAATAAATCAGTCCCATCCCAAATAACCCCGACCACAATTTGTCGCGACCCCTCCATCCACCCTAAATCAAAGCATTCGACGCATCACAGCTCGACAATAAAATTGGAATATATTTGATTTGTTATTTGTTGTTGGCTTATACTGTGTAGAATTCAAAAATTTTGGCCGAATAAAATCTATTCTAAGTCGCCATGGTATATTGCAGCCGATGTAGGTCCGTGCGACTAAGGAGGTGCCCATAGATTTTATCTTATATACTTACAATAGAGAGAGGTACCTATTAAATTACTACTGGTGAAAACTGTTAAATGGCTCTTGTTTTTATGTAACTATGTATATTTGTATGATATAGAAGTAAGTTTACTGTACTGTAAGTTTTCCAAATAAATAAAATAAAATAAAATAAAATGTTACAGGCGTAAATATACATATAAATAAATATTATATGGATGCATATGGTCATCGGTAACTATCATAACTCTTCAAAATATTTTTGTTTTTTTTTTTTTATGGTATAGGGGGGCAAACGAGCAGTCGGAGCCATCTTCATAACTACCGACTCCCATAGACATCCGCATAGAAGCTATACAGATGCGTTGGCCTCCTTTCTCCTCCCTCCATGGGCCACCGGCTACTTACACACCGCACGAAACGCGACAGCACAGCTGTCACTTTACGCCGGTCTCGTGTAAGCGAGAGGTACGTCCCCGGTCGTGCCGGCCCAGTTCGGCTACTTGCAAGCATGCAGCATGGCACTACCTCTTACTAACGTTATACGGTGATCAATGCATGAAGGACAAACATGCAGTTTTTTTTATTTTCCTAAAATAGAATATATAATTATTTTACTAGTTAATTATAATCTATACATATAATAAAACAGTAAAATTTTAGTGTAGTAAATTTGTTCAATGTACAGAACATTGAACAAATTTACGAAAAACTAATTGGGGGCGATTTTAAAATAGTAACAGAACACTTTTCTATGATTTTAAATTTTTTTGTTTGTCTGTTTGTCCGTTTGTTCGGGCTAATCTCCGAAACTACTGGACGGATTTCATGAAACTTTACATTAATACCTATAGCTTTCACATCAGAATAACATAATAAGTTAAAATTTTGAATAATTTTTGTTAAATAAGTCCGAAATCCACGCGGGCGAAGCCGCGAGCGGAAGCTTGTTATTTAATAATTATATAACTAGTATAATTATGAGTTACATTCGCAAACTTAAAACGTTAAATATTTGCTAGAATTCCAGATGTTAATTAAATCAAATGTAAAGTGACAAATAGATTTAGCACTCAGCGGGACACGTGCGGCCCCGGGCCACACTACACGGTAATGCCCCGGCGAATTCAATTTATACGCCAAAAGAAGCAGCAATAGTACCTGGGGCTATGATCGATGAGAACTTGTTAAGAGCTCGCCAACGGGATTCAGGAATACTAAATATCTGTTTCAGAATGAAAAGGTTTAATGTATTAAATTTCTAATCGTATAGTTTTTTTTAAGTCGTACTAATATTATAAATGCGAAAGTTTGTATGTTTGTTACTCGTTCATGAAAAAACTGCTAGACCAATTTTCGTGAAATTTGGCACACACATCGAGTAACTTAAACCACATAGGATGGCTTCCATTCCGAAAAAATATTTTCCTGTCATGCCATGGTTGATTTTCTAATTTTCATTTTGATATGATTGATTGATTGCGGGGCGCACCTAGTAGGTATAATATAAGAAACGGTGGCGAATCGCAAGCTCTATTGGCGACCGTCTCACCTGGTGGTAAGTGTCGAAAAAATATAATATGTTTACCGTCTCATCCTTATATTTCATGAATTTTTTCCATTAAGTCCTGTCAAAATTGCCCGTATTATTCACGGTATACCGATATCCACATGAGTGTACGGTGTATGCTTATCTCAATGGGTCGCTAGAAAATCACTAACCGCATGAATCGCGACAACGTGGCTTTCACTTTAAGGAGGAATCGTGTGAGCAAGAAGTACCTTCCCGTACCGTTACGATTCGGCTAGAAAGCAGCAATACTAAATTATATATTATTCTCCTTCAGTAGTTTTTAATTAGAGAACAAGTCAAATTATAACCGTCCATTTGTGGACATTTTCATTTGGGCTAGCCAGAACAAACTTTAGGATAAATAGTACTCTATTGAAGCAAATAACAGCATGGTCAAGCTTATTTTATGTTCACTAATACATAATTCTTTATTTAGTACCTAACAGAATTACTAGAATTACTATTTAACATTGGAAATCAGCAGAAATACCACCTGCGTCCAAGTAACATGTGCATATATAACAGTTACATAACCTAATATACCGGCAATAACAGTATTAGGCACCATTTCCCAGTATCGCCCCGTCGCCTATCTGCATGTGCTCAAGTACAAATTACAATGTTATTAATTGCCGTATTCCTGTAAGTAATTGCTCGGTACAGTCCATTACGGTTGGGTAATGTACGTAATGATTCGTTAATTGTCGCTATTATGCACGAGTCTCTGTACTTTTGTAGGTAGGGTAAAGCCGAGATAGATGCCCCACTTTTTGAAATAGCTTCATAATTTAAAAATTATTAAGTTTTTACCAATAATTTTCATTAGTTTAGCTAGCTCAGTCCTTTATGTTTTATTGTTTTTTTTCTTTTTATCCTATCAAATACAGATTTTGCAGAAATTAGCTTTTCGTGGAACATATTTTTTGAGGATAGATGCTTACCTATATGGATAGTTGCCCTACCGTGAAAATACTGAGAAGGATAGATGCCTGCAGTGCAGGATAGATGCCCCTTATATCTTGTAAACGAAAAACCCAAACCAAATTTTAGCTAGTTCTACTCTTAAAACAGCAATTATCTTTAAGAAACATGGGTCATAATAATGAAAAACATTGTGTTTTTTTTTAACCTTTTATTGTTATCATTAAAAGTAATTCTAATATCACATAAATGACCATAATTAAATTTTTAAAACGTTTGTTTAACTTAAATATAAATTCTTAATTTTCAACAGGCATAATCATATTTATTTGCTAAATTAAATTTTAAAAACATTTATTCAACAAAAACGTTAATTCTAAACTGTTATTATAAAATTAAATAAACAAAACAAAAAAATAATTAAATCAACAGGCACAATCATGCTTTTTATATTAAAATAACACAAGTAACATATTATCTTCGTTATTTTCTATCTAATTGAAACTTAGGCAGATAGTGCTAATTTTCCGCATCTTGAGCAATAATTTTTGAAAAGTGTACAGGTTTCATGCAGCCAGTTCTGACATTTTACACACTGTATCCAGTCGGATTGCGACTTCGTACTTTT
>LUGF01008404.1:1122309-1148712 GCA_001625245.1 Calycopis cecrops
CTAAAAATTGGTAAATACAATTTATATCACTGGAAAAATCATTACCAACTTATGCATGTAGTTCGTTTCATACTAAATGTATGGAAGCACCCGCATATATAAGTTTGTCAACTTAAAAAGCAGGCGTAAAGTTACAATAATTGAAAACCATGCATTACGCTTGGATTACGGAACCCTCGGTGTGCGAGTCGGACTCGCACTTGGTCGGTTTTTTTTTTAGTTTACTTCTTGTAATTTGACTATATTTTAGACTTTTAAAGAGGTAAGGCCGTCTTTTTTGTATTTCTAAGTTCAGTTCAATGTAACTTTATATTTTATGTTACAAAATAACATATTTTTATTATTTATTATACATTTTTTTCAACTCTTTAAAAGAAATTTAAGATGCGAGTTGTGAAAATATACGAGGTGTAAAATCGTGTGAACAGTGTTCAAGCGTAGCATCAATTTTAGTGCGCCTATGTCGCTTGCGTCTCTTGCGCATCGTTCTATGCCGAATCACGTTCCTCTTAAGTAGTAAACTCTAATCCCGTGTTGGAGCTAACACACGGATTTTTATTTGCTGGTATAGTTTTGTACAATCAGTCTAGACTTTTTATTAAGACCAATTCTAGTCCCAGCGGTACTGTCTGACCTAGTATTATCTTCTGAAGGCCTAATTCTAATACAAGTTGTTTGCGTCAAGACGCAATAGAAGAAATGATCACGTCTTCCTTCTCAATTTTATACATGTATAAAAATTTCGTCTGTATTTGTGTCCATACTCCTTCGAAAAAGACTGATTATAATTTTTTTTTTTTTTTTTTATGGTATAAGGGGGCAAACGAGCAGTTGTAGCCATTTTCATGACTACCGACGCCCATAGACATCTGCATAGAGACTATACAGATGCGCTGCCCCCCTTTCTCCTCCCACCTCCATGGGCCACATATAATAATTACCAATAAATTTTCTGTGTATATTCTGTAAGACCTGAGACCTGAGAGGGAGACTGAGGATAGGTCGTCCAGTGCCGATGAAAATTTATGCGGATAAACCCACAGGTAAAAACTAGTAATCCTATAAATTGTGCAGTACAACAGTGTGAACGCGGACTTAGCTGTGATAAGTATACAAGTATGGGGTACGGGGCATGACTAAACGTCGCATGCAATTTCGGCTGCCATCGCATGCACCGCGCGACCCCGACACTTGCATATTTCACTTTAGTCACGGACGCACACATTTAAAACATTTTAAATTGTTTGCAATCATAGGATACAGGGATTTCCTCTATATTGTTAATGCTTAGTAATGTTTTTCGGAGTCTTTTTTATACTATCCCTTAGGTATATTCAATTGGCAAACGAGCAATCAGTGTAATTCCATTTAATAGTATGTAAAGATTTTATAAAAATATCGTAAAACGGTGTTTTTTTTTCTTTTAACCCACTTTGTTGAGACAAAAAAAATTAAATAGTTCCATCGTTATGAAATATAGCCTATATTACTTTCTGATAACAATGAAGCTATCTTTTTGAGAAAGAATAGTTAAAAATGGTTCAGTAGTTTTTAAGCCTATACAAATAAAACGTAAAAATCTTTCCTCTTTTTCATTTAAGTATAGAAATAGACACTATAATTTGCTGATGCAATAGCTACGTACCCAACTAGCCTAGCCATATCGATAAATCCATTAAAGGAATTACTTATAATCTAGAGCTGTCCATCAGGTATCGATAATGCCAGTGCCTAATTTATTTTATCCATCCCGACCAATAAGACAAACGGCCCTTATCCCTGACGGCTTATCTTAATAAGTTTCCGGAGATAACGTGGCGAGCATCAGGGTGCCTAATGCAATAAGCTATATTGAATTAGCGTTTATCGATTAGAACATCACTATGGCCGTTGCCAATTGTAGTGGAAATCCACTAATTCCGCGCTTTGAGTGGCATTGTTATTTGTACTGGCAACTACTTTAAAAATACTCGAGATGTATCTTTTAGTAGTAGTTTCAGTTTAGTAAGAGGTAGTGCCACGCTGCTTACATGCAGCCGAATTGGGCCGCTATGGAAGGTACCTCTCGCTTACACGGTACCGGCGGCGTAAAGTGATAGTTGTGCTTTCGCTTTTCGTGCGGTGTGTAAATAGCCGGAGATATAGAGGTAACAAGAGGAAGGAAGACAACGCATCTGTGTAAACTCTATGCGAATGTCTATGGGCGTCGGTAGACATGAAAAGACTTTGTCTGTATGAACGTTCTAACCTCAGGATCTACTGATACGATTTTCATAAGCGATTCGGTGTTAACCTATTTACCGAGAAAAGTATAGGACCGAAGAATGCACAAGTAAAACAGTTGCGTTGCTAGTATTTTATATAGGGAGCAAATAAATATTCTGATTCTTCTAGTGACTACCGATACGACTGCACCCATAAAAATACATACAGCTAGATGCAACACAGACACGTTGACATATCTCAATACCATCTCCACTTTAATAACCCAACCGTACGCTCACAAGGATCTGCCCTTGTAAGAGTGCCTTGAGAGAGGAGAGGACATACGTCCCTGTCGTGTAGGCTAGGATTCGCATTACTGGAATGGCAGGTTTATTTTGGAGTTCGTGTTAGAGTTCTTCATATCCTTATATTCAGTAACGAAAGCAAGCGATCTCGTCTTCGTCAACATCATCATTCTTATCGTCACCATAATCATTATCATCATCAGCCTTTATTACTCTACATCTGGACAAATCTACATTAATATCACATTGTAACATCGTGCGAGTTACAAGTTCCAAGTTTGCTCTCGTCCAAAAGTTTCAAGTCTGTAGGCAAACCACAGTCTGGGTACATATTGTCTCCAATTTATTACTACTATGGAGGTTTTATATATTAAATTATTAGCATGCCGTCTTCATTATTTCTTTTCAATTTATAACTTAAAAGTCGTGAAAAGATTCTGTGTCAAATATCTTATCTTATAATTCAAAGAAATTATAGTTTGATTTGTCATTCAAAAAAACAAAATAAAATGAAATTCTCAATCACACAATTTTTTTAGCTGCCATCCAGAAGAGAGAAAGTGAAAAATAGTCCAACATTAAATTGGAACCTAAAATGTATATTATTTTAATGGAGCCGATGGACTTAACCAGGCGAAGCTAACGATATCTCAAACGTTAAAATAATTCTATTCAGTCTGCAGCTATAGTAGCTACATATAAATTGACATATAGGTATGCAGATACGCTGGAAAAAACGCTGTTAAGCTTTCTGGCGCAGTTGGGTAAAATCATATATCCACTTCAATTACTTTAATTAGGAACGTCGAAAACGGAACAAACATATTCTCTAGACACAACAAATGTAATTCAGAAGGAATTTATTATTATTCCAGACACGCATAACAATAAATTCCGTGCAGTTCATCTTAGTCAACTCGGGACGTCCAAGGTAATTGCCGGAGGAACGGCCGCTCATAATTAGAACAGCCTAATGTCCCGGAAAAACAATTTCATAAAACTTCTTCACAAGGTCCGTATAAAAAAGAAATAAGACGCTAAATAAACGGACCACTTTCACGGATCGCTACGTCCGGTGAAAACTGGGCATCCTTTATCATTATTATACCGGGTCGAAATTCTTTTGTATGATAAGTTGGGAGGTCGGAAATTTGTGATAAAGCTATTGAGATATCCTTTGTACATCTAAGGTCATTTCTAGATTTAGTAGCATCATCGTTAGGTAATTCTTGCGTTAAATAATAAATGAACAGTACTTCCATGTCTTGTTAAATAATATCTTCAATATTACTGAAATTTTTAATTTTGTAAATATTAAGACACTGAAGCTTCTAAAAAGTAGTCCCGCTAAATTAACTTCCTACAACTGAAGTAGGAACTCTAAAAGCCTTACACTTTATTTTCTAAGACTACCGGTATGTTTAAAGAAAAAAGAATTACCAAAGTAATTGTTTAATAAAATATAACTCTGTAAATGAGGAGGCTAATAAATTTTAAATCAAAACAGTGGCCCTGAGATAATTTAGAATCATTACGAAATTAAAAACTAATGATATCTTTCTAAATAATACAATACAAGACAGAAAAAAATAACCTCTCAGAATTCATAGAAAACGTATGCACGATGCGAAAATTTAATCGAAAACTGTGTCATCGACTGTTCAAAATTCATAACTACCACACAATCTCCAGTCGTCGTAGCGCCGACGATAAAATTCCGTTTTGCGTGAAAGAACAATTTGCTTAGAGCTTTAGTGCGAAAAAAATAATGCAAAAGGATATTGCGCTATATATTAGCACAAAATGTGTTTTATTCACAGGACGTTTAGGTCGAAAATGAGATGCGTCTGTGACAACTGCTCCGCATATTTCGAATAGCAGGAATAGTAGGATAGCTTTTGCGGCAAATCGCTCGTCACGTGCTACTGCGGAATATTGTTACAGTCTAGCGAACATCAATTTGTTTTAGTCACACGTGAAATGGACGCGATATCAATTAGTGTCTTTGTACGGTTGTCCATTTATTATATTCAACATGTGTTTAAAATTATTGGCGAAGTGTCCAAAATGAATGGCGCGCGAAACTCATATTTTGGTCGAAAAGTTTTGTTAATTAATAAATTGCAAGAATCTTGCGATTTTCCCGATAACAACTGTTTCAAATACATTCCGAAAGATATTTATGATTGATAATATAAATTAGCTTTAATTTTGCTGAAATTAAAAGTATTTCTTTGGTACGCTCAGCAAGTCTATGTCAGAATACGCTTGTTCTTTCGTTACATTATGCACATGTGTTTAAAGTTAATGTCGAAGTTTCCAAAACAAACTGGGCTTAAATAAAACTCATATCTTGGTATTTTGTTATTCAGGAGAGACGCAACAACATTCAAATTTCCTTGTGGTCAGCGTCGAAGGCCATGGAATCAAGATCAAAGACCACACTAAGAAGACAAAGACAATTGTAAGAGGTAGTGCCACACTGCATGCTTGCATGCAGGCGAATTGGGCCGGCACGACCGGGGAGGTACCTCTCGCTTACACGAGACCGGCGTGAAGTGACAGCTGTGCTGTCGCGTTTCGTGCGGTGTGTAAGTAGCCGGTGGCCCATGGAAGTGGGAGAAGAAAGGGGGGCAGCGCATATGTATATTCTCTATGCAGATGTCTATGGGCGTCGGTAGTCATGAAAATGGCTACAACTGCTCGTTTGCCCCCCTATACCATAAAAAAAAACACTAAAAGAATATTGCTATTTCCTCTTTTAGCCAAACATTTTACATCCATAAAACTAGAGGCAACTACATAATTTTCTTTACATTAAAATTTCGTACGTAAAATACTCTAAGTGATTCAAACCTATTTTAGTTATAAGATACTGAACCTGCTTACACTTACCAACTGAGCAAAAAAAAACTGTATTTCATTTAATACTGCTGTGTGTTTTATACTGTGAAAAATACTTAATATTCGCGAAGAATCGTTATTCTGTACGTATCATCTAGGAACCTGTCCTGTGGGAGATACATGGGAAAGATCCCTTTCTAATATTCTATACATCTGTTCTGCATATGAGCCGGCAAACCTTAGGGAAATCGGAAAGCCATGAATATCTTTGTCTAGAGAATATAAAATTGTGTGTAGTTTACTTTAACTACAATGTCAAGAAATTTGTAATCTTCTCGTGTATTTTTTTTTATAGAATATAGGGGTAAACGAGCAGTCGATACTATTTTCATGACTACGTGACGCCCATAGACATCCGCACAGAGGCTATATAGGTGCGTTGTTCTACATCCTCCTCTTGTCCTACATGGGCCACCTGCTACTTATACACCGCATGAGAAACGACAGCACAGCTGCTATCACTTTACGCCAGTGTCGTCTAAAGGAGAGATACCTCTCCGATCGTGACGTATGCATTGCGCAATGCATGCTGCATGGAAATACCTCTTGTTGTAACGAAACTTCTCCGAAACAGCTAAACCAAATTTTATGAAATTTTCTGTGTATATTATATATTATATAAATTATGTATATACGTATGGCATTAAAATCCAAATTATAGATATGTGTAAATTATTAATATATTGTAAAAAGGGAGTATTCCCGATCATTGAATAAATAAATAAATAAATATTAGGTAAGTGGTAGGTAGCATATTATCTATTGAGCGGTCGTGCCGGCCCGACCCAGCAGTGGAGCAATGGCAAACCTTTAATCTTTATATCCGGACAATGACTAAAAATTATGAAAATTCTATTTTTTATACAGTTTTATAGTGTAATCAGGGCCCTGATATTATGGAAAGCCATTTTCATTTGATAGGGTAATATAACTACGAATTTTGCCGCCTACGCTAAAATACTATCAGAACTGCGTAATATAAAAAATAATGTTCCATAAGAGAAAAGTATGTCATATATTTATAAAAATTAAGATAGGCGCACATTTTTATTGCTCATATATTTCATTACCCGTCATAAAAAGTACATCCACTTAAATGGGATAGGGGTGCGAGGGGGACAGAGTATAAATTTGTTTGGCAGCTTTACCATTGGAATTATAATGGTATAGTAATTCAAGTACAGTTCAGTATTGTAATAGAGTAAAGTCATTTACATTTTTGTGTTGAGAGCATGCGAGCAATCGGAACGCTTGTCGGCGATGGGACAGTGACTCCCATAGACATACTATCATACAATATACATTCACATAATATTAGGATATACAGAATGAAGGGTGTAACATTTCTTTTAGCCATTAGCGGAATCCAGGAGAAACTGATTTCTCACAAACCACAATATACTTATCAGTTACGGGCCCTTTTAAATGGCGGATGGACAAGGATAATTTTCTTTTCTTTTAAGTTTTCCAACCAGGATTGGTGTGTGGTGGATCAGACAGCCGGAAATCTTTGGTTAAACACAAATGTGCCTTTGTGTAGTTGAGTAGAAATTCTTAGATTGCAGATATTTTTTTTAAGGAATTGTTTAAAGACACTTATTATGGCATCCGTTTTGCCAAACGCTCGTAAAGTAGACACCTTCTTAGTACCTAATATGTCTTATGTGCACTAATCGACCTCACATAGACAATAATGCTAATTATTGTCTACATATGATAGATTTCTTTGTCTGAGAAAGAAATATTTAGTCAGCTCCATTTTCCAACAAACTATTACTTTTTGCTACTTAAACACTAATAATATGAGTAGGTCATATTATTAAGAAAAAAAATTGACGACACTGATAGTGCTAAAGACAAATCCGACGATCACGACAATTTATAGTCTTACTAATCTCGTAATCAAAGTTATCTCCGTAATAAATTGTCGTATCTCCTCCAGTCCTACGATTGACGATCTGGGAGTCACGTATGGTGTCCCTTGGGACCAGGAAATTAAATTATTTGTCTTTCTTAGGGTGCATGTCATATTTATTCAATGAAGGGTGAACGAACTCGCAGCACTTGTGGAGGAGGGTTTCGGTGAATATAACTGATTCATCATCATTATCCTTAGGTTTTTTACTTCTTTTAGAGCTTAGAGCGCCAGGAATGTGCCGTGCGAAGTTATGAGCTATCTCGTGGATAACGTACGAAGAAAGACTGATGACAGCGGCGGTAAATTTGAATACAAAGGAAAAGACTATACAAAAAATAAATGGTGATACTCATAAAACTGAACTTTTCAATAACTAGACAAAGATTTTGTTGAGATCTCGTGTTGTTGATCATTGTGTTGAGATCTTTACTAGATCTAATCATAGATCTACATAAAAATCTTATAATTATCGAGTTGTCAAGTATCTTTAGGTATTAAAGGGATCATGACCTAACTTTTGAGCCAATCATCTATATATACTAACGATATGTATAGATGGATAAAAAACTATTCGCAAAGATAGATACGGTTAAGTTACGAAATAATGTAACATCAATATTAGGATAAAGAGGATAATTTAGAAAATGTTTATTGAGGCAAATATAATGGGCCCATTTCGAATAGAATATGCGTACAAATGAAATCTGGACTGTGAATAATGACCCAATTTAACAGCTACATAAAATGAGACACACGTGAAAATTGCCTATTCTTTATACCTAAGTCGTTGGGGAACACCCATATTTTCATATCAAAATTTGTTAAATCCTTTCCTTACAATATTGCATTGGAAGCACATACGTAGTTCACTGAATGTCTAAGTTTAAGCAAATGTCAGCACAATCTTCCTTTCTGCATATGCCATCAATTTTACTAAAAATTTGTCACCTGGAAAAAATACTTCATGGAGACAGGGGTCTTTATTTTACCATTCCTATGGGTAGAATCTTAAATAAGCCTGTGATAAATAAATGAAGATGTATTGTCAACTTATTTTATACACTCACACACACATCTTCACGACACTTTCCTATTAGGATAGGCAAAGAATTAAATTCAGAGAAAAGTCTTACTTATTTTCCTACTTACATACTATTACCACGGGTTCGATTAGTCTTTCAAGAGATACCTACCCGGTTAAAATATTACAACAATAAGTAACAAGCTGAAAAATACACTTTTACTAATATAGATATTAGTGTAAGTGTAGTGTAAATTAAGAATAAGTATAAAGTAGAATTTGCTAATTTTTATCATCGACTTTAACTTCACATTGAGAGATGAAAAAAGTTTACCGCACTTCTTCAAATCAAATAGAACAAGAATCAGAAATTGCAACCTCACCTTAAATGCCACACCCTAATACGTACCTTCGTACTTTCAAACTCTCCAGGGGAATGGAACATAAAGCGATTGAAGGAAATCCCCACAAGATTGAATTTGGTCAAACTTTTCTACTAGTGTGTCAAAAAACTTATAATTTTCGCTTTCCATTTGCCCATTGAATTCCCCAGTTATTTATCGTTTGCGATAAAATAATATTAATCTCGGGAGGATTAGGATAGGATTTTATTCTTCTATACGCAACACGGAACTTTGAAAATAGCCCAAGATTATTGTGACGTAGACCATAACGGGGATAAGACAGAGCCGTGAAAAAATAACGCTGGTTTTATAGCAGCTATTCATTAAGGTTTGTCGGATAGAATGGCGTATCATCAAATATTTTCGCCGTTACTCCCCTGTATATTCTTTACAAGACCCGAAGTAAAATGTTTTATTGCGAACGAAATTTTCGTTTACGGTTGTTAATTTGGAAAACAAAAAGTGATAAATCATTATTACTTTACAAAGGCGTATTTACCTGTAGTTATTGGTACGTAAAACAGGAATATGAGATTGTGATAAAGAGATTTAAAACAACTTTTTTGGAAAATTATATCTTTTTTGGCATGAGTTGGAATATTGTAAAACGAACCATCATATTGTTCAAGTATTCCTGGTTCAGGGCCAAATGATTTATCAGCTAGCGGGGAGGTGGTGAAAAATTGTTATGGGATAAATAAAAGTTAAAGGTTCGATGATAAGAATTCTCTCTTCTTTCTCTCTCTCTCTTGGAAAGGATGCCAAATTTTCTTTAAGAAAAACTGTTACAGCTAGTATAGTCAATGCAGATAGTGAAAATACCTCTAACACCGTAACCACAGTGTGTAGGGACGACACCTTTTCCTCCCATTGTACTATGATGTTGCAATTGCTTAAATCATAACACTTTCTGTCATCCAGTTACAAGTATATAGGTTAGATTACTAGTAATGTAATTAGACCATAATATTATATTAATTAACAATATAGAAATATAATTAAAATGGAGCATATTAAACCTAATACTTAAGTTCGCTCCTTAAATACAAAAGTGACACATTTCAAAAAATTTCAAAAATGTTTTTTTTGCATAAAATGCATCTTAAAGGGTGAAACTTTGATATTTCACGAAAACACCCGTCGTTTTACGACTAGAAACACGCGTAAACGTACACACGTTAGTTTTGTTTTGAACCGTTTCTGTGACTGATTTCCCTGCAAAAGTACCACATTGTGAGTTGTCAACAGTCATTTAGCAAGAGCACGAGCATTTTTTGTAAAAAAACTACCACATACCAAAAAACTGCTAGAAGGCAGGTGAAATTATATAATCAAAAACACCACATTCAAAAACATATTCCTATTGCAGATAACATACACGTAAATTATCTTATGATTTTTATGTGCAAAAGTACAATATTTCGAAATAGATTAGTTTTGTATTTATAAATTTTACGTTTTTTCTTGATTTTATATGCAAGACTACCATACTTTTAAATATGTTAGTTTTGCAAATTATTATTTTCTTATTTCTTCATGCTAAATCACATATTTCGAAATATGGTATCTTTGTATTTGAAAATGATATCTAAATAGATTTTATCTTACATTAAAAATCCAAGTTTTAGTGTTAATGTTGTTTTGTTTGAAAGTTTGTATAGTTTTTAGTGGAAATCTTATGAAGTAAACGAATAAATTTAGAAGAGCTCTTAAAACTAACTAAGTTTTACTTAACGGGTGATAAGTAAATGCATTGTAACGCCTCTTTACGAGAAGTATAAATTAATTGATACGTGTAGGTACTTATTTATTAAAGTAATTTTTATTTTTTGGCACCTGGGAGAAGGCGCCCAAAATATTAATGAAATTGGTTCCTGTGTTCTAATGTATGTCAAAAATTTAATGACAAGGCCACGAAACTGGATTGTGATGTAATTTTCAATAGCGAAACCAATTAGTTTTGGACAACAAAAGAATAAATTCATGCTGGCCAATGCGACTGAAGAATTGCCGAACATCAAGAGTATTACACATAAGTTCCTAATAAAAGGGCATATCCAAAACGAAGGAGAATCTGTTCATTCTGTCATCCAACGTAACATAACGAGAGCATTGAAATCATCTACACTTTGCGTTAGATCAGTTAATCACTCTCATTAAAGCAGCAAAGAAAACTGAAAAGCCTTATATTAGTTTTGTTGACCTCTGTGTACAGGAAACTGCAATATAGATGACGATAGCAATAAATTTAAATAGTCTGATTATTCTAAATACGGGTAAAGTAAGCAACAACATCTTTTTCTTTAAAACACCCTACGAAGAGGATGATTTCAGGTCGGTATCTACGTTGAGAAAACACTCCACTAAGTAGAAAGCATTGCTTGATGATATTTTGATTCTGAACCCACTTTACACTGTAAAGCTTACAGTTCAAACAAACAAAGAAGCAAGTCATTCTAAAACTAATTTAAAAAAAAAAATGCCCAGATTTTATGAATCTTTTTATGCTCATCTCTAAATTAATAACTGTAAGTTACAGTAGAGAACTTACTGACTTTTTAAGTTTTAGTTTAATTTTTATAGCTCTTTAGGAGAATTACGTTTAATTTTGTTTTAAGTAAACATTTGTTTTTTGTTGTATATGATTTATATGATTGGGATTAGTGTAGATCATGGAAATAACTAATTTAATTTAATTTAAGGTGTCACTCCTTAAGTGCCTTGCTCCATACGACTAAAACTGATATTTAAAGATAAATACCTAATCTCCGTTTGTTAAACGTAATGTTATGCACCAAGTGGATTAATTTAGCCTTAATATTTCATTTAAATAGTAGCAAAAGAGTAATGATCTCATAGTAAGTCAGTGGCGAACCAAGGTTTTATTTACGAGACACTATTATTAGGTTCGAGTCATTATAGAAAGCTAATTTCGTTTAATTGATAAAATATTTATGAGTGTTTAGACCGATATTTTAATTAATAATTGTGTCCTCGGTTTTTAGTTGCTTTTTATTTCATAGCTAGCTCAAAAACGTTTCAGTGAACGGAACCTCATCGTAGTAATAATTATAAATACCAACATTGTTGTAATTGAAATCTGTTAACTTTTAGGGAGCCAGCTAAATACCTAAGTACTGTATTTATTTTTAAAATTATTTTTATGTTTGTTTTGTCAATTTTAACCACGAATTTTAGGCATCTTCGTTTTTATAGTCTACAAAAGTTTGTTTTATTTTTAATCTTATTTGATGATCTCATATAAAGATTTAATTATTTGTTTTTCCTTAGCAAGTTTGCAATGTAATAAGTTAGTATGTGCCATTTGTTTTTTGATATTGACGTTTTGTGAGGGTGAAAACTGAAAATGAAGCTTCAATCTTCTTAAATATGGTGGTTTAATTTTTAAAAGTTTAATGTTATAGAAGTCAAAGTCTAAAATATACTATATGCAAAACTAATTTATTTGCATTTTTTCGAGCGTCCATATGAGATATTGTTAAGATTGCTTTATTAAAAAATAGCCCATTTAATTACGCATCTTTTGATACTAAAAAAAACTACTTAATACACTAAGTTTATACAAAAACCTTAAAACAGTCCAAAAATTTTTTTCAAATGCCGCTCCTGTATAATTTGCTTATTTTGAGATGTGGTGCTTTTGTATTTAAGGAGCGAGTTGTTCTAAAGTTAAATCTGTTTGGAACAATTTTATTCCAATTTTTTTGCGTTGATTATTTCTTATTAAAACCTTTCGATTGAACCTACTTATATAACCTTCATATCCTTTGTTTCCACAATATACTTATATAACCTTCATATTCATTGTTTCCACAATATAATCCAAACCAATTAAATCAATTTATATCGGTACAGAAACTTTATTAATGCTCAAATGACTTAACAAACGTCTAGACGGCGTCAAAAACATCTTAAGGTTGACATTGATTGATATCCTTTGACCTATTTGTTTTTAAACGTACCCTTTGCAGTAATTTCCATAAACAATGCCATAAATCCTCAACGGTGACGTTTTCCTTATTTACGTTAGGTATGTCCACACAAAACCGCCATATCAACGAAAGCAGTAATCAGTTGTAGAAGTTTCCGTAAGAGGGATTATATTTTCGATAACTTTGCTGGGGTTCGGGCAATAAATACGGAAAAACGGAGACGTGGGGGATGCCCCTCGCATGAGCATTCCAGAAATTAGTTATGGTTTTAAAGAAGACGAGCAGTGGAGTCCCATGGGAAGTGCGTTGTCGGATTGTTTGCCTTCACCTCGTTAGCAATTCACGGAAGCTTAGCAAAAAATGATAGTGATTTATTTATAACTATTACTTTCTTTAGTGCACCATTAATAATAACACAATATGTTGTTGATGAAATGATAATAAAATATACTTTTATTAGTATTTCATCGGATTTCTTAGCAATTCATCAGATGAGATGTTATGTCTTTCCGTACATTACTTAGTAGCATATATGGCTTGATAGATTTTCACGAATGAGTTGCTGCTTTATTTTGAATTCTTATATATGTTCTTTACTCAGCACCCACAAAACCCTGTAAAATTTCATGTGCACGAAAGACAAAAGCTGATCCATCACCCTAAGCCTATATTAGATATGTGAAAAAGATCTACTAGTACTTTTGCCCGCGCCTTTACGCGTGTTAAATTCTATGTTATTATATATAATATTATAAACCTTCCTCTTGAATCACTCTATCAAAAAAGCCGATCAAAATCTGTTTCGTAATTTGAAAGATCTAAGCATACATACAAACAGACGGCGGAAAGTGACTTTGTTTTATACTATGTAGTGATAGATGTTACTTTTAATAGCTAAAGACATTAGGACATCTATTAAATCAATCCGTTAGCATGGTTGCAATTTGCAGTAAAGGATCACATAGAAACGTCGAGACAGTAAAATATTTAAATAGATCGCGATAAAATCCGTTAAAAGTTAAAGCTGTTTTAGTATATGATGTACCTACTTCACTATTTACTGATTCAGCCTTATTGTGGCTCAGATACTTCTCAAACGGTGTATTTACAAAACCGTATCACAATGATTAAATAACATTTTTGTTTTAAATTAAATGAAATCAGGTATATTTACTCGTAGTATGCGCAATACGAGCACCCGAGGGTACCTGAGCGCTGTCTTGGACAGTTTAACAGGAGACCTCAACCACAGCAACGTTTATTTCGTATTCTCCGACGGTGCAGTGGTAAGACATTTTTGATGCTGTGACAGAAATCGTAAGTACCTCGGACCGTTTCTGAATAATGTATCAGATATGTCTTTATCAGGGGTATTTATGCTGTAGTGAAGGCAAACTGGATAGCAATGGCAAGTGGTAGTCTGTAAAATTCTGCGTCATCAAAAGCTTCGGTTAAGTTCAGTTGCGTAGTTTTCAGTTCCTTGGAATGATAAATAAACTACCTATGACCAGATCCATATAATCAATCCTAAGGAAACCAGTAAATTTTCGGTAAAAAAAATAAATTCTTATGTTATTCCAGATTGTCTTTACCAAATCGGATCTAAATCTGGATATAAATTTTGGCATGAAAGTTTCATTAGTAGACATAATAGTATTGTAATAATTATAGATTTTATGTATGGCTAGAAGTAGTATTAAAAATAATAGTCCAAGGTGAGTTTTTAATTTAAAAGGACACTACACTATTAAAAAAAAAAAATCATTGAATTATTAAATGGATAGTTGGCTTCAAAGGCTTCAATATAGAAAACAAGACATTTAATTGGTATTTTTAAAAAATGACACGTATTTCAAGTGTTAATACATAAACTTTGGTTGACTTGGATTTTCATCATATATTTTATTATTATAATAAGTATTTCCGTAACCACATAAAACGATCCCCCGCCCTCGTTTGCGGTTTAGAAAAAAACGCAATATCGCATGAGGTTGAAGGGAAGTAAGTGTACCCTGTGGATTTACAGCATTAAATTGCTCCATCCAGGGCTGTCGGCTGTCCGGAACTTTTTAAATTTCACTATTCGCGTGACGGCATGAAAAGTTAAGTAGGCTGCTAACTTTTATGTGATTCCGGAGAGTTCATTACCTATTTTTTGGGATTCGGTGACCTAATGGAAAAATAATCCGCAAACATGTTGCTAGTGAAAGGTAAATTATTTTAATGAAATACAAAGTAAGTAAGGACTGATAATGTTGAAAGCACGATTCTTTGTTTTTGCCTGAAATCAATAACTGAATTTAAAATTAAATTATACAAGGTTGATAAAAGCGAGAGGCGTTAAATTAAACCACATATACTTTAAGTGCCTACAGTTAATCCGTAACTATTAAAAAATTCTTGTGGCTAAACTATTGCTCCGATTGATCTTATTTTTGTTGTGTAGCCTGGAAATTATAGGTACACTAAATATGTGGTTTCATTTAATGCCTCTCGTTATTATCAACCTTGTATTATGAAATCAACTAGAGGTATCTAAGTAAGTATTGTCTGAGGTTTAGGAATACCAAAGCGCAAGTCTTTACTGGACTGCGTCAGAAAGGGAATGTTGTTCAGATATACATATGTATGTATGTATATTTCAATATTTACTGTTACAGCCTGAACGGATAGATTTTAACGCATTAGGCGTCGCAATATTTGACGTGACTCTTCTTTAAAATAAATTATTTAAAATTTAATCAGCTGCGTATTATATTATAAAATTTTTGGAAACACGTGTTATAATAATAATTATATTAAGTTGGAATAATACCTTTATTTTATTCTATGTTATAACAAAACAATATAAAAAGGTTTTAAAACAACGGAACCAAAATCCAATACGATAAACTCACGCCTGGCGTTTGTTGATAAATATTTACTTTTATTTACATTTTTATTACACCCATAATTTTTCTAACAATTTTATGTAAAAAGTTTTCATTGTAGTTAATAACTACAAGAATAGGCCAACATGCGCCCTTCCATCGTATATGCTCTCTCATTAATTCTTGCAGGAGTATTTGTGACATAATTGCATGTTCTACGTCCTCGATTAAAAACAAATAATGTGCAGTTTTAGTTGTGTATTGTTAACTCAGTTTCATTATAATTTTAGAATCTAAAAAGTTATAAATGAATTCTTGTGTCTTTTGTAATTTAGAAATATCTTTATTTTGATTCTGGCGACACATGATCATCAACTATGGGCACGAGTGGCGGGCCACGCTCGATTATCCCATTCTACATATTGTTATTTCTTATTGTCAATGTGTTTCTTTTTTTTTGGCTTCGGCGAAGAGGCCAGACTTCTGCTTCTTAGGGACTGTTCGGCTGTCTTTGAACAGTCCCTACTACGACATCGGAACCGTGCAATAGAGTCAGGTTCCCATCCTGACCCCTGGCCCCAATACTCCAAAGGATCTAACTCGCCAGTTGTCCAAATCCACGCCACCGTCTGCTGATTCAGAGGGATGGGTGGAGGACCTCCCAGCTGAGCTGCTCTTAGTGTGGCCTCTCCCCCCAAGCATGTCCGCTATAAGTGGCATAGCCTTGGGGATCACAGAGGCACGCAAGCCCCCCCACCACGACAAGGTGCCACTTCGGGGGGATCTCACTGTTTCCATGTTAAAAAAGCGCAACATAAAATTCGCTCTCAACTCTCCGGAAGCGCGCGATATTCAGAAGCTTCAATATTCTATAAGTGACAGCCCTGACCGTAACTGACCGGTATGCCTTTGTCCTCTGACGTTATCTAACTTTATCACCGCTATGTCTTGCGGTAGTTATTGCGTTCGGTTGCTGGGATGCAACATTGACCCTCCGTAATAATGGACGTCCAAGAAATTAAATACTGGGACGTGCGTAGCAACGTTATTGGCAATCAAGTCGTTCTTTGAGGTCAACCCTTGTATTGTTTCATATTATGTAATTCTTTTGAGGTCAACCCTATGTGGCATTAAATTGTTTTTCTGAGCTATTAAAGCTTGTATTTTATCTCAATAGCTTTTACCCGCGACTTTTTTTAAATAAAAATTAGTAGCCCATGTCATTTCTTATACCTCTAAGAATGTGTACAAAGTCTCATCGGTTGACTATTTTTAGTTTCAAAGCGTAACAAACAAACTTACATTACCAGTTATAATATTAGTTGAGATGTTCTATTGCCTGAAGTAAACTAACTTTATATCAATGAATAGCTAGAGAACTTCTCCGTAACGGAACTGGGGCGAGATGCGTTGTTGTTGATGAATAGAAGGCTAATGAGCAGTCGGGTCAGTTGCTGCTGGAGCCTTTGTTTCCTAGGATAGCATTGCTGTCATAAAGCGGACGGAACAAAGCGTTGCAGGATATTGAATTTTGGCTTAACTAACCTAAGTTTAAACAACTTATCTATAGAGTAAGTGAATGTTACTGTATAATTGAGTAGCAATACTGTAATATTAACTTACTTTACAATTCTACATATTATGTAAAGTTAATTAAGAAAAAAACGACTAAATGCGAGTCAGGATCACCGAGTAATCCGTATACAAATATTTAGAGAAATATTTGTATTCTGTTACCGGCCAAACATAGAGCTCCATTTTATTTTTTACTCGATCCATCTATAATGTAGCCATGTTTACATATAAATAAATTGAAATTGCTTTTTTTTTAATAAAAAACCCCGGTGATAACATTTTTAATAACCTAGATACATATTTATAATTGTAATATGTTTGATTGATGAGCCTGTCTCTACGTCGCGAATGATCATCAATCGTGATCAATCAGCTATGAGATAGCGGTGTTCAATCAAGACCAGCGAGTGAAATCCTTATCGCGAAACAGTAGCGATAACATGATCTGCATAGCTTCCTAATTGACCAATATACAGCATCTAGTAAGAGGTAGTGATTTCGGCCGGCACAACCGGAGACGGACTTCTCACTTACACGATACCGGCGCGGCGTAAGGTGACAGCTGTGCTGTCGTCTTTCGTGCGGCGAGTAAGGGTCAATTCACAACAAAAGCGCGGCGAAGCGCAGCGAAGCGAAGCGCAGTTTATGTGTCATATGAATTTCAACTTTATAATAATAACTTTAATACTTATTATCGCATGAGAAACTCGAACTAGTCGCGCGGATTCCCGCGACTGCGCGAGAATTCGCTAGAATCCGCGCGGAAGTCGCGAAAATTCGATAATAAGTACTACAGTAATGAAAATAAAGTTTAAATTTATATGACACTGAAAGTGCGCTCCGTTTCGCTGCGCTTCGCCGCGCTTTTGGTGTGAATTGAGCCTGAATATTATGAAGGAGGTACAACGCATCTGTCGTGAAAATGGATCCGTCTGCCCCAACTCTTCCTACTCTTAAGACAAAATTATTAACACATCTCATAATTAAATTATATTAAAAAATATAATAATAAATATATTATTTACTAGCTGTAGGTACTCTGCATTACTATTCCACCAACAGGTAAATCAGGATGACTATCACAGCAATACATAAATTCATTGGAATAACAGTGACGCCATCTTTTGACAATTGATCGTACCAACTTAGAAACATTGGTGGGCGCAGTCAGAACAACTTTACCTACTTCATCACATTCTCAAATGCATAGTTTACGATTCTAGAAAGGACATATAGATAAACATTCGTTTATATACATATATTATGTAGATAAAACCCGATAGCCATTTAGAAGTTTACCCGTTTTCCCAAGGGAATGATGTATTTTCCCTCAGTAAAAATATATATTAATAATAATATGTAAATATAGTGTGATTTTGTAGCATTGAAATTGTTAAAGAATTTTTGAAATCGGTCTAGTAGTTTCGGAGCTTATTCGTTACCTACATACACACAAATCCTTCCTCTTTATAATATTAGTATAGATTAAATTACCATCATAAAATTACTAAGTAAATGTGTCATTATTCATTGCATACGTTGCCTTTGTAATAAATGAAAATTTCTAGAATATTTTTCTGCGTAAATTATTATTACTGGAACAATTTTTGTAAACGTTTTTAATTGGATTCACTGTAAACAGTAGGCAATGGATTCTCCGTAACGCTATTGTTCAAAGGTCCTATTAAGTCCTTATATCAATTTTGCAAGAGTGTACAGTTGTATACACTTATGTGGTGTTCAGACCTCCGCCTGGACGCATGAAGAACGTCAAAAGGAAACTTAATTAAATACGTTTCACAATAATATTATTGGGACTGGTTTTTTTTTAAGAAAATTTACAGAAACTTTCTCGGAATTTCGAATAATGGTTCAAATATTTGAGCAGAATTAAAATGTTTTATCAATTACTAGCTGTGATGGATTCGTCCACTTAAAAGCAATCCCAAGGGAACAATTAGTTTTCGGAATAAAATATTATTTATTTCTGCATCAAATTTCATTTAAATTCGTTTAGGTACTAGTTTTTGCGTGAAAGAATAATATAATCATACTTTACTTCTTCTTTTTCAGCCTGAATCTTCCCACTGTTGGGTAACGTTCTCTCCTCTATCTAGATATAAGTATTGTATAATATTTATAGGGTAACTACGTTTCATTTATTTGGTGCCCTCGTAAAACGTAAATAATAATATTATTTTACTTTGATCGTCATCACATCTCATCCCACCACCGATAAGGCTACAAGTAGTAGGTATGCTACTCCTAGTGTCTAGTTTATACAATATCGTGATAGTATTGCGGCACATATTGTGCAAACATATTAACCTGCAGAGTGGGATGCACTCTGCAGGTTAATAAATTATTAGATTTTTTCTGTTTTCGCCCTGGTCTTGAAGCTTACGAGCTTGTTTGCCAAGATTTTCGTTTCTTTACAAGCACCTCAATCCTATCGGTAAACCAGATTAAACCTCTCGCTCCAACTTTATTCCTAGCTTAGATTTAGTTTCGTGGTATCACAAACAATGTATTTTATGACAGTTTTCATACCCTGATATTATTTTCGACCTGGAATAGATAAATAATAATTTTTATCTTCTGAGATATATTTTATGTTGTAGACTAGCTGCGTCCCTTGGTCTCATTCGGGTAAGCTTTTTGGTGGTGAGAAGATTTTTTTATGTTATTGTTTTTTGTTTGGTTTCCAAACTACAAACATTGTTGTTTATTGGTTTTGATACTTTAAAAGACAAAGTAAAAAGATATACCTACAAGCAAACTTTCGTGTTTATAGTATCAGTCGGATTAACTTATGTCATTTAAGGTATAGGTATTAATATCTTTACTAATCGTCTTGTTTTGGTTTTAAAAATCCATATTGGGAAATTAGCAATCTCTGAAGATTCGATGAAAATGTTTAAATGCTTTACAAGCTGGAAAACATAGAGCTATAATATGAATTATCTATATAGAAAAAAAATTGACTTAATTAGACTCATTCCAAATTAAAATAACTATATTATGATATGAGCTATCACGTTTTAAGCTTATATCTTTGTGCAAATCTTTCTTATATCTCTCTGCAAAGCACCTAGGTATATATAAGACGAGAAAGAGAAAGGGAAAGAAATTTGGTTGCACAAATGTTTGAGTGGCATAGTTGCTCCGAAATTTTTTTTTTAATAAGGTAACCCATTTATTTTCTGTCTAAATTACCAGAAGGTCATTTGTGAGCCATTTATTAAAAAAAAATAATCTGCATTTAATTTGGTTGCCATATTAACCTTCTACATCAACTAGATAAAAAGGATACATTTCTTTTAAAATTGGCAAATAAAACTAACTTTACTACCGTACAGCGTTTTTAATATTTATAGTACTGTAACAAAACTTTTGTTACGCCAATGGAATAAAGAAACGTATTTTCCGACACCCTATGGGAGAAGAAAATTTCATTTACTTAAAAGAAAAAAAACTTAGAAACAAGCGGAATTCTATAAGGAAAAACGAACAGCCTTAACTGCCGCTGACATTATATTCGTATCCGCAAAAGATCAAAGAGCGTGTTTGACATATGGAGGGGGGTAACTTCGGTAGGTGGCGAGGAGTCCGCCTCGGGGTACTCAAGTAACACCGTCCTTGAGGGACGCTAGGCTTTGAAACAAAATGCGTTTGCATACATTAAACTGTAAGAATGTTGGAGATAGGGAGAGTAATACTAAGATCCCCGGGGAGACGTGTTTCGGCGATTACGCGAACGGAATTTTACTGTAACTTGGCTGATAGTTCGCATAAGAGTAGCCTTTGAGCATTTTCGCAGTGAAAACGTTCTTAACACGAACGTTTCCAAGTATACCCAAGTATTTGAAAGGCAAATTAGGTTGTAAGTGAGCCCGATATGTAAATAGTTGTAATTATGTTTAGTGGCACTTAAACAAAGCGTTCAAGTTTTATCATTAAATTCAAATTAGCTTGTGTTAGTTCTGCTGCGACAGTTGAAATAAATTCAATTCTGTGTACACTGCTTTTTGTTGTTCAGCTTTACGTGCTTAAGATGGAGGTTTAATGGGATCGCTTGTTATTTATGTTAGTCCATCTAAAGTCTATACAAACAGAGATATATTTGCCTGATAAGAATCTGTCTGTTTCTGGAATAGCTATTTCAGGACTTCATGAACTTAACATCATTAATTTTGATGAACAACTTCAAGATAACGCCAACTCAGATGCAGCAGTTTATGATCCTTATATGTCACATATTTTGACACTTGCAAGCGATTTCAAACTTAATAGAAACCTCTCGGTAGCTTATTTGGTAAGAGGTAGTGCCACACTGCATGCTTGCATGCAGTCGAATTGGGCCGGCACGACCGCGGACCGGCGGAGGTGCCTCTCGCTTACACGAAGCTGGTGTAAAGTGACAGCTGTGCTGTCGCGTTTCGTGCGGTATGTAAGTAGCCGGTGGCCCATGGAGGTGGGGGGAGAAAGGAGGGCAGTGCATCTGTATGGCCTCTATGCGGATGTTTGTGGGCGTCGGTAGTCATGAAAATGGCTCCGGCTGCTCGTTTGCCCTCCTATATCATAAAAAAAAAACATCATTACAACATTAATTACTTGCTAGTGCTTAGAAGCACCCGGTGGACCGACGATTTAGTTAAGGTGGGGGGAGCCATTGAATGCAAGAGGCTCGTTATCGAGACGTTTGGCATTCTATAGGGGAGGCCTATGTTCAGCAGTGGGCGTCCTTCGGCTGATGATGATGATGATTTAGAAGAAACTACAAAATAACCGGTGACTAATAATAATCCCTGCGGAATCGGCTTATTTTGGTAGGACTTGTCAGATTAGGGTGGGCTCTTTTAAATTGAAGGGAGCAGTCTTAACCTTTTTTGGTGACTACCGATGCTCATAAAGAGCCGCAAAATTATCGCCATTTTTTATTTCTGATTGAAGACATTTTTTTAATTATACTTGTAATTATTTTGAGTCCACGAAGCAATAAGCCACTACGTCTCATTTCACGCGACGATTATCAATATCGAAACGTCAAACATATCAAGAGAGATATAACTCATAAAGCGCGCTCATTTCGACGTGTCAAGTGTAACGACATTTAATATATCACGGGCGCATTAAAGTCAAGTTGAGACAAACTCGACTCCAAAAATAACGCCAATGACGAGGGACCGACGACAAAGTATCAACAAACCGCCACGTGGTGTGGCGTCACCTCTGAAATAGACTGTCACACGTGGCGCACCAGAAACAGATCGTTTCCTCTAAAAAGTTAATTTGGAGCTTTTTGTATCACAAAAAGCTCCATTTTTTTGTCAGCCAGGGCATGTGCCCCCAATAATGAAAGTTAACGCGAGAAACGCGAGTATCCTTTTCCGATATCCAACTTTTTATAATGCGCCTCTGGCTGATATATCATTTTACTAATTTTAATATGGGTAACAAATGGCTAGAAAGAATGTCTTAATTTTAGTAGGGCGATTCGATTATTCATGTATCATACGTGGGAGAGACTTTAGTACCCGTCCAGTAATTCGACACGCTCACGAATCGCGAAAGAATAAATTCACATTCATGGTGAGTAAAAGGTGACCTGAAGATCCACATCCACGTGACCTGAAGCAACTACAGCAATGAAGTCATTTCGCTTTCCCCTCCTCGTCATTATATATATACTCTAAATAAATAAAATAGTCTCTAGGGTAGGGTCTTAGATTAGTCAGCTAGTTTTTTATAAAACATATTTTCTTTCGGACTAATACGATTATAATAATTGTTTTCTATATGCTTTCTATATAAAGTCTTTCAGACTTAGACAATATTATTTTTGCTTTGATTGATGCTTAGACCTTAATACTTATATATTTATTGCTTTTACTCTACTCATCTAATAAATATGAAGTCAAAAAATATATAGACATTTAAGTAGAAATACAACGAAAATGGAGTTAAATATCCATGCACCTACATCTTCCTACAAAAAATAATTTATATCTCACATTGATAACAAATATCAGAATACGAATCTCACAAAATTTCGTTCTAGTTTATTAATATTCATAGAAACAAGACGTAGTCACGCAACCAAATGTCGTCGGCTTCTGACGCGGGCCAATCCATCTTACCCCCCTTGATTGATGATCCCTCTTCACTCCACTAATAAATGTAAACAAAACAGCCATTTTTTGCCAACAAAACGCTCCTAATGATCTCCGACGGTAATCGTTATAATTGTTTCGAATGCTTTTAAAATGCTGACAATAGCTTTAAGATATTAATGATTCACCTATCACTAAAGATTTTTTAACATGCTTTGGCATTAAAACATGCCTATTATTAGCTATATAGGACTCTATTTCGTTGGCAAAAGAAAGGTTTTTCTTTGCGCGTATCAATTAGTGAGTATCGAGGAATCGTTTTTAGGCGACAAAATTCAGACACCGTAAAGAAGTGTCATTCCACGTAAAAGGCCAAACATTTTAATGAGGTCATTCCGAATGACATATGACTGTATAGCCACCATAAACGGCATTCTCGACGGCGGAAATATTGTCAAAACTTTTACAAGATATCAGATTTAACCGGAAAGATCGGGGTTACGTTTTATTAGGTTTAGTAAAACGACACTCCATGTTCATCTGATTATTTAGTTGTTTGTCATTAATCAATGATAATGATTAATAAATTATTTTGATGATATTAAAGTATTCATAAGCTTAAGATGAAATTTGATTAGAAGGAAACCGACTAAAGAATGAAAGAAGCAGTGGCCGTCTGAAGGCTAGGTAAGTGCTACAAAGAGACTCCTCAATAAAAGAAGCATTGACATACCAAGTCTAATCAACTTGCGTACAACGTAAGCAGGTGGAGTTTTAAGGCTTACTGCTTATTCTAAACATATGTATTGCATATTCTTAGATGGTCTGACCAATATAATTCTCGGTTAAATGCCTTAATGAAACGATGTGATGATAGTGAAACAAAATCATCATTTTTACCCAAATTCCACATTCAGACGTAATATGTATAATGTATTGTATTATTTGTACCTCGTGGTATTGTGGTAAGCATTCTAAACCATTGCTCATGACTCATGAGGTCCCCAGGTCAATTTGGGAATGAAACATAAAAGTTTTATTTAATTATTAACACCAGGTGAGCGAGCGGTAGTGCCACACTATATGCTCGTACGCTGCCGGTACGGCCGGGAAGGTTCACTATACGCTAGCACGAGACCGGCGTAAAGCTGTGTTGTCGCGTTTAGTGCGATGTGTAAGTAGCCGGTAGATTTGGAGATGGCAGGAGAAAGGAGGGCAGCGCATCTGTATAGCCTCTATGCGGATTATGGGCGTCAGCAGTCATGAAAATGGCTCTGACTGCTCGTTTGCCACCCTATACCATAAAAAAACCAACCTAAAGTTGAGCAGTTGATAGTTATATAGTAATTCGTAGAGTATATTAAACCGTCTCTCCTGATTGTTCCCCGGGCCTGTCATACCGTCTCGCGTCGTTCTCTCAGTATTGTGGGATGAAGGAATATACATTGCACTTGTGTCTACGCATCCTTACTTATGCTTTTTATTTCCTACTCAGTTGGTTACGAAAAGGCAGCTAGAAGGACATTGTTAACATCATAGACTATCAATGACTATTATTCACGAATTACTCACCACGATGAAATGCAATTAAAATAAAATCATCCGTGAAATACTCGGAAAAACATATAGTATTCTGTAGGTACTGCATAATCTTGTGTGTGATTCATCAATTTAAAAATTCCAGTAACCGTTGAAAGTTTTAATTGGATCAAAAATCCTTTTATGTGACAAATGATCATTATTATCGGAATCGAAGGCTAAAGCCCATTGAATCACGAGAGCATTAAAATGTTGCTTCCCGTTCGTCCTTAGCAATGACTAATCCGAAACGGTTTCTCGCAAAATTAAACAGCTAATCGCCTTAATTAACAGTATCGGTGGAGTCGAATATTTTATCGTCGTCGTCATTTGTAAGAGATAGTGCCATGCTTTGCGGCCGATTTTGGCCGGCATGGAGGGTGGAACCTGTCGCTTACACGAGACCGGCGTAAAGTGACAGCTATGCTGTCGCGTTTCGTTCGGTGTGTGAGTTTCCGGTGGCCCATTGAGGCGGAAGGAGGCGGGAGGCATAGCCTTGGTTGTGTAGATGGAAAGAACATCTATTCTAACAAATAGTACAAATCCTATTGGACACGGATCTGAATGCTTTTGCAATGACGTCACTGATTATAATTTTGACGTCATCATCGTAATCATTAATCAGATTTATAATCGAATTTTATGCAATTTTTACGGCATACATTTTAGATGTAATTACCTAAGTAATCTATATTTTAATATTATTCAGCAAAGAAACTGAACATTATCTAATGCTCTTGGAGGCTGTGTAGAAGAAGCCAATTTGTGTGGCAAATACTTTGATCGTTAAAATATTCAAAACTTAACCAAACCATTAAACTAATGATTAACTAATAAAAGTATCCCAAGTATAACATCAAAGTCGTTTGAAATAGTTAATAATTTAAGGGTAATTATAAACGGATGGAGTAACTTAATATTATATGAAGTGTACGGTGAACTTGGGCCTAAAGTTAAGTTGAAGTTAGCCTACTTTGGGATCGTAAAAACTTATATTATATTCATTTTTATGCTGGAAAGCACTCTAAGTTGAGTTGGGAGTTTAGAAAATAATGCGGTTGCATAACAAAAGTTTGAGAAGGCTGCTGGAATCGATGATGCGGGGAACATGGAAGTTTAGCGTTGTATCAGGAATACACGATTTGTTTTATGGCTCACTCCTTTGTTCATTTTATAATTTTGTATAAAGGTGTAGTAAGTAGTGACATTACTCCAGTCATGACAGCTCGTAAGAGCTCTTCAAGCTCCAAGACATCGTTTCGGCCACTTTTTAGCTGCCGCGCGTGAGCTACTCCCCTCCATCAGAGGCGGGGAGAAGAGGACACCTGGTGTCCTCTTGGCCAAGATAAAAATAGCATATACTTCTATTTTTAAATTGTTATCGGGTTGCCTTCTCCCATCAGCGGGAAAGAGGGGGTCAGCCCCCCTATCGGACACACATCACAGAGGCACGTCTCCAATGACGAGCCTCTCATATAGATGAAGCTGCATCGGCCTTCGCCTTTAGCGTAGATTCCTACAAAAAAAAAAACATTGCTGCAATGTGAAACGGGCCGA
>LUGF01008404.1:1148733-1161350 GCA_001625245.1 Calycopis cecrops
TTTCGTGGTGCTTATGAGTTTCCGGTGGCCAAATGATCATGAATAGGGAAGCCAGCAACCCATCTGCAATGCAGGGTCTCGGATCTGCAGGCAACAGAATGCCTTCATCGACAGCCTGATTCAGAGGGACAAGAGTAGGACTCCTCAGCTGAGCTGCTCTTGGTCTGGCCTCTCCTCCCAAGACTGTCCCGTAACGGTAGCCCTGACCGGAATAGCCTAGGGGATCACAGAGGCATGCAAACCACCCCACCAAGGCAAGGTGGTAGCATCTTCGGGGGGAGAAATTCCGCTATGCCTCTTGACTCACAGCCACCAAAATTTAGTCAGGAGTTATAAACACTTCACTCCCATTTCTGCCAAAACATTCCTCCCAACGCTTTATACCTACATGTGATTATAGCATTTGTATTATCCACGGCAATAATCAGGGGGATCAAATCTTTACCCGAACAAGAGATGTACAACGAATTGTGTTCCAATATTACATTTTTTATTCACCATAGCTATTCTTTTTAAAACTACACTAAAATGCCATTTCGATCCATTAGAAGGCTAAAAGTGCTACTGAAAAATAAAAAAAAAGTTAAAACATTCACAAAATTACACTCATCGAAGGGGCGATTTTACATGTAATCGTGCTGGCAAATTCATAAAAGGGCCATCAGGGGGCGCTGGCTGAAGCGGGAATTACGCCGACGCGGCCCCGAAACAAATGAGTGTCGTTAGTTGTTTAAAAGCGGCAATGAACAACAGCCCCGCCACTGTATTTGGAAATAAATTATAATAACAGAACGTACGTTCATAGTCGTCAACCAGCTGACGTCTTGGGTCAGTAATCCCCGACGGCACTAGGCGTCTTACTTTCGATAACATCCTAAAAATAATAGGTTATTATATCATTAAAATGATGATCACTAACTGACATTTTCTGCCACGGGTCTTGGTAAACGGGAGTTCCCTACTTCCAGACTGGGACGGTTTAGAGTTCCATGTAGGACCAAAAAGTATTAGTACGGAAGTTGGTTGTTACACCTCCATGTACTGGTCTACTGCCTGATTTCACTCCGGTCGTGTTGAACTCTCATCGGATTAGGGAATGAAGGAATAGAAAGTGCACTTGTGTGATGCAGGGACTTGTGCATTATAATATTACGTTCTGTGCACTTGGTTAGTCTCTAAAGAATAGTCCGTTGTAAACTAAATTCTGCTAGGTGGACATTACAAGTAGCCCTAAAAGATTAAAACCTCCTTTTTCAATAGTACTCCCCTATGGGTACCTAATTTACTACATTATATAGGTACCGATAGTATGTGTTTAAGATTTTTTTCAAGTTATGCTCGTACAGTAAAATATATATGAATATAAATTTAAGTAGAAAACACACTTTGTCTTATTTTCCCCCAATAAAGAGATTGTCACTTCTGTTGGCACAAAATCAACGAAGATTTGGGTCAGTCTTGTCAAACCATGTTTTACGACCAGAAAACATTTCTCATAATAATGGAACGAAAATAAATGTAATATTGTTGGAATGGCTGTTTCACTTTAATGCGCCAGTATTTTAGGAGCAGTAAAATGACTTAAAGGCACTTTTCAGGAGCAGGGAATCTGCCATGATGGAAATTCAAGATGGCGCTAGAATCCAAGTAGCCTCGGTATTTTGTGTACCTTGGACTCACGTTGACATTTGATGATGTTTTGATAAGCACATCAATCAGTCCCCTGACTCTACCAGAAATAGGAGTTTTATATTATACTGTCTAATTTTGGAGAAATAAGGAAGTTCGCTGCATCAATGTGGCAGTAGTGATCTATGCAGCTTTGTTGTTCTTTGTATGCTCTGTTCTATTGACTGCTTGGCGCAGAAACACCAAGCTCAATAGCTTGAGCAGGAAAATGGTTTTTCAGATAAGACGATGTCGAATATCCTTCGAGGCAGCAACGATTTAGTACGTTTTCCTTGTAGACTTTCTGGCTGATACACACGCGGGTGTCTTAATATCGAATCCGTTTTGAATGGGTGAGAATCCCAGATAACACGATTGTTGTCCCTTCATGATGGCTCCAGGTATCCTCTGAAGTTTCGTCAGCAAAAATAGAAAATTCGACGACGCCCATAGACATGCCCAGTACTGCACAAATGTTCAGATGTAGAATATAATTAGACCATCCCATAATATTACGAACTGTACTTGTAAGTTGTAGTATACCTGAAACCTACTTTAGGCTCACGTTTTGTTCAGGTCATTCATCTGTGAAGTTCAAAGCAAAGGTTGACCTACAAAGAAGATGTAGCCACTTACAATTTCAATTAGACCAATCTGACAAATATAGCCAAATAATTCATAGGCTGCCTCCTAAAACATACACAAGCAGGTGTGCTGGTTATGACAATCAAAATGAAGGTCTATTGTATGTCCCTTGAAAGAAATAGTGGGCAAGTAGTGTGATAAACGACGATAATAAGGATTATGGTGGGAGGACGTATAAAACACTTAAACCGTTAAAATTACATTCTAACTGCGCGGATTATATATTTTATTTATGTCTACAATGTTTAAAAGATAATTCTGGCTAAGACATCTAGCGTAGGCAACCCAATTTCGACCTTAACGTTTTTATGTAAAGTACACTTTGTAATACATTATTTGCATCTGTAAAATTTACATATCATAAATGTAATATTTAGCTACTAACTTGCTAATTAGGATTTTGTTAGTAGTGTTGGCAAAAAAAATCAAGACACCATTTATTAAAAGCTGCACAATGTTTTTAGGAAGTGATATGATATTATAAACTTTATGGATCTACTGTCTAAGAGCCTATTCACTATTCAGAATAAGCGTTTTACACGCGACTGCGACGTTCGCGGCTTACCGAGGCATTAGAGTCGCGTAGATGTCGCGTCCAGATGCTGTTACGCTCTATCATTCGCGCGTAAAACGCGTGTAAATAGAGCGAGTGGACTCGCGTATAATTCGCTTCATCTGAACACAGAGTCAAGGTCGCCTCATCAAAGACTGACCAAAAAACTATCGGTACTCACAGGTACACATAGATATTTACACAGCAAAAGTAAATGCACCGCTCATTTTAATGATCAATCAAAGTAGACATTTTTCAATTTCATGTTGACGTATACGTCATCTTAAAAATACCAGGTTTGTGGTAACTAATTCTAACAATAATGCTTTTTAATTTCATTAGACATTATACCTTTTTCATGTAAATATATCCTACATAGTTAATAATAATTACGGAGCCATTACTGCATTGCAATCAGATTTGGGCAGCACGAACGGGAAGTTTTTTGTTTCTGTGCGTTTGGTGAGTACTGGCTCATTGGGAATTGGGGGGGAAGGGAGACAAAATATCTGCATAACCATTAACTATGCAGATGTTCTAGGGCGTCGGTAGTCTCCAAATGGCTCCGATTGCTCGTTTGTCCTATACCATAAATATACTACCTTCAGTTTTATAGTAGCTATATAAGTAGACCATCTAGATTACATCTTTATAGATGAAATAAGCCTTAAATCCATGTACGTAGAGATAATAAAATATATATAAAAACTTTTTAACACTTTTTTTACTGTCCGTACATTATCAAGGTAGAGGAGCCCATTCCCCAGGAGGCAGGGCCTTACTTTTAATTAGTTACGCTGTTATTGTTGCAAATGTGTCCATAAAAATTATCCGACGCCTTATCACGTGCGGGGAACGTCCAGAGCCGGATTAGCCACGTAGCAAAAGTATGAATTGCTACGCCCACGCTTATAGGCGCCCTGGTAGGATGCATAATCTACAAGGCCTAGTAACCAATGTGTTGTAAACCTAACATACCCTACATAAAACTCTATTTATACCTAGTCTATTCTCTATATTAGTACTTTATGTTAGTACTAGTACTGATAGTAGATTAAGGGCCCCAGAATAGAATTTTCTATAGGCCGCGCTAGCTGAATCCGGCCCCGCGTACGCCCTTTTTATTTCCCGTAGAATTTGCGTGATCCCCCAACTTGTTCCGAACTGTTTGTACACAATCTCTTGTTTCTGTAAAGCATTTGGAAGTTTTATAGACGAAGTTAAACAAGATAAGAGTTATGTCTGCCATAAGTTGGAGCGTGTAATCTGAATGTGGCTTCTGCCAAAACAATTAGGTGTTAAAGTTTTTGAAGTTTTCATAAGGACGTGATAGGCCGGAGATTATGTAAAGCTACGAGACGCGTTTATTTATGTTCTCTCTGTCTCTTTCTCTTCCTGGCTTTCCTCAGCATTCCTTTGTTTATTCCTCCACTTCGCTCTGTCCACGACATCGTCTTCGGAAACTTGACACTCCCTCAAATCTCATCGCACTATACTCTTTCATCATGTTTTGGACTGATATTCGGGGTGGAAAAGCTGTAGTGCCCTGTTTCCAATATAGAAAGGGGGCCTTCTTTTGGACATAACCATACCACATCAGCCTAGTCTCCTGCAATTTATTGGTATTGTCGCGTACACCCAGGGTACCTCAAAAGTACTCCACATTATATAAGCATCTTCATTTCCGCAACTTGGATAGGATGTACATATCTTTATATTATATGATATTATATACATATACAGGGTTACAGCCTAAGTTTGGTGCCATACATTTAAGTGGTCCTACTGGCCGTAAAAAGATGAACTTTTCCATTGGGCACTGAAAGCGTAATTCACCATAGTAGTTTACCGTAAAAACAAACACGGCATTTGCCTAGAAGAAATCCCTAGCATAACGAGATTTGGGTGACCAAATATAATAAAATACAGCATAAAAACACGGCTTATTTTCTATTATTCTTAAAAAACTGAATGGTTTCCTTGAGATAGATTTTACACGATTCAAACCGAGTGGCACACCTGGTCAAGTATAGGGCTGGTTGACCGCTTGCTTAAAAGGAAATATGGAATAAAGAACGTATCTTATATATTTGTTACCCACAGGTTTTGTGAATGTACGTCAATCTTCCCTTTCCATCGACGATCAAACTACTGATGGTCAATTGTAAACACAATATTTATTTATTTTATAGGAAAGAAGATTAACAAGCAATCGTCTTGAAGTAAATAACCAACTCCTATATCCGCAATACCAGTGGTTTCAGATGCGCTGGCGATATTTCAGCTTGTTGGAGAAGAATGGCATAAAAAAGAGGTCAGTGACTTAAAAAGAAGCAAGCAAGCAAGATTTAGAAATAAGAATAGTGATTGTGGATTTTAAAATCGAATACGGGTATCATTCACAACTCTCTACTACCAACAGTTATTAATTTTATCGCCTAGTACATCTCCAAGGACATAAATTAGTTAAAATAATAGCAAGTAGTCCATCACGAGAGTTGTGAGAGAATTATAACAATTTACAGCAAAGTGAAGACATTAATATGTCTTACTTAGAAACGGAATGGTGTTTCATGCCGTCCCGCGAGACGCAACTTGGTGTATTACGTAATTTATAATTACACTCTTGTGTAGCAAACTTTACTGTAACACTAGCGAAACCGCTAGATGGCACCGCCAAGACCGTGAATTTTAGATTAAGAACATGGCACCTTAATAGAATAATGGTCAAGTTTGGGGGACACGTGCCAGCACACCCTACACCTACCCTAAAAGCGCTCCACTTGGTATATAGGTGATGGGAGGGTAGAACCTGTGGATCTCGAGCGTTATCTGCTTAATATTTGAGAGTGACAGGTCTTGGGGTGCGATGATTAATTTCTGCAAAAGGAATATGTAGGAGACTGTGTCGAAGGCGACACGTGCCAAACATAGCACCTTCTTAACTGTTTCGGGGTCAAGATGGGAACATAATACCATGGCACAGCCCTGACGTCCGAGGGGCTAGGTTGCAGAATCAGCCCTGTACCAGGTCGCAAAGGCAAATGGGCAAGTAAATTTATATTTGCTCATAATTTTGCTCATAAAATTGCCACATAGCTCCTAAATCAAATTTTGCCTATCTTTTCTTAGATGACGGTGTTGCCTACTACAAATAAATCATAACTTAAAGTCAAACAAGTGAGCATAACGTATAAAGGTACTCCAAGGTTTTGTTCGGAAGTTCCCGAGAAGACAAGGACCCTAATGAGGTCACGCCCCGTAGACGCGGCAAAGTCCCGTGCGGTTGCTTTAATGTTGTTTGCAGGCTCGTTAATTAAATGGCCCACTAACAAGAATAAACAATGTGTTTGGTTCATTAACATTCGGAAGTGTTATGGACCTGTTAATGCGTGGAGTAAGTGTCGTGGTTACACGGGTACGCCTATATATTTTTGTAAGAGGCATGTCAAAGTCAAAGTCAAAGTCAAAAGATTTTTTATTTCGTTGGTAATTTAAATACAGTGAACAGTTCAGTCTCATGGGTTCTTTCTTCTAAATATTCAGACACTGTATAGTAACCCTTTGTATACAACTTCTTTTTCAAAACTGATTTAAATTTATTAAAGAGTAAATTTTTGATGTCAACTCTGATCTTGTTGTAAAAACATGCATGCGTGAAGCCGAATTGGGCCTGCACGACCTGGGAGGCCGGGTCTTAAGCAAAGTCCTCTTAAAGTGACTGCTGTGCTGTCGCGTTTTGTGCGATGAGTCGGTGGCCTACGAAGGTGAGAGGAACTATGCGGTTGTCTATGGGCGTCGGTAGTAATGAAAATGGCTTTGACTGCTCGTGTTAGCTGGGCTTTTGGCTTTCGCAGAAAAAGCACTTTATACATCGTCCAACGAGCTCTGGGTAAACCGGGATGGTGTGTACACACCCTGTGCTAAAGAGACCTGCGAGAAGCCGTGTCAGACGGAATGCAAGAGACATACACTTACTCATCATCCAGCTTCCTAAGCCTGGGCACAGCGCAGCAATAGTGCGTAATAATGTCGTCCTATCCGATTGAACGGCGGCCATCTAATATAGACGAGCCATTTGGCAGGACATATTATAGTGCAGAAGTGTGTGCGCCAGGTTTTCATTGCATACGAGCTGGAGCCGCCCCTGGGGACAAACGAGCAGTCGGAGCCCTGTGAAGACCAGTCGCCCATAAACATCCATAGTTTGTACAGATGCGTCGCGCTCCTTCCCTGCCCTTCAAGGACCACTGGCAACAAATACCTACACTGCAAGAAACGCGTCACTTGAAACCCAGACCTATGGTGTGGGGTATTCGGCTGTTTTCGTAGTAATACAGCACCAGGATAATTTTCAGTGAAGTGCATCTGCATCTATACGGACTATAAAGCAATATAAAATAATATAGAACTGAACATGTATAGCATGTGGATAACAGAGTATTAAGTACTTTATCTACGATCTGTCTGACAACGACATATACAAAGTTCTTCAATGGCTACTTCCTTCTAATACTTACTTTCTTTTCCGACAGAGAGGTGCAATCGCACCTCATGAACCCCGCTGCCGGCGCCCATGACACTCACTAAGAATAATATAGAGACGGAAGTAATAGGACAAACAAACCAGCATAATATTTCCAGAGGTTTTATCTTTTTTCTCCCATGTTTTAGTTAGCGAAACATTACATATTTAAGAAATACATTATTATTTTCTTACAATGCGCCATCTGACCAAAAACAAATACACTAGCAAGTAGATTGGTGGGTTGCTAATAGTTCAACGTAACAACTACAGAGGTCGCTATTATAAAGAGACAAATTTAATACAAAATAATAATACAGGCAAGTGGCTCGGACAGTTCCAGTGGTGGCAACTGTTATGGCTTCGATAGCCAGGGATCATTATCCCTGATCTGGTATCCCCGGGCCACTTACGGGACCCATAAGAGGAGCTACAGTGGCGCACTAGCTAGTAGAGCTACACCCGTAGTTTTTACACGAGTAAAATCTGTTTTACGGAAACTGTTTTATAGCCTCCATACAACCTAAACAAGGTTTAGGGGTACACCTACGGTTGCCAACCGTACTATAATATATACTATATTTAGGCCCCCCGTACTATATACTGTTGAAGAAATATATAGTACCTACGCTAAAAATAGACAGTTCTCAAACAACGCAAGCGTTGTTTGAGAACTGTCTGTTAGAATAGAATATATTATATTATATCTATAGATAGAACTGTCAAACTGATAAACATTAATGTTAGTTCTTAAACAACGCTTGCGTTTCGTTTCTTCCTCGTTAACAAAAACCTTTTTAATTTTTTTTATTATTAAATTATATTTACTTTGTGTTAGATTGCAAGTTATTTGTATAGCAAATATATAGTTCGTGTAATGCATAACAGATGGCGTTATCACGTATCCTACATCGCGCTATCGGTTGCACAACTGTATTTGGTTAGGGTGTTCATAGAATATAACACTAGATATTGACCGACGACTCGCCTACCAATCAAGAGGAGGCGACGATTGTTTATTTTTTTCAGGCCAAAGTATGATTACTATTGTGCCTATCATAAATAAAATTGCGCGGATATATTATACACTATATGTATAGTATATACGGGGTTATTTTTTGGTCACCGGCCAAATTTTAAAATAAGGAAGTAAACATCATTTCAAGGGCGTGTAATGTGTATTAATTTTAACGTCTTATTACAAATAGTTTGGCGAGCTTATTAGATTATTTGTTTTTGTAGGTTACAACTTACAATACAATAGACTTTCCTAAAAGGTATTCAAATATTTGAAATCGACATATTATTACAATAATTAAGATAACTTCTTTTTTTGTAAGAGGCAGTGCCACACGCCATGCTTGGATGCAGCCTAATTGGGCCGGCATGCACGACCGGGGAGGTACCTCTCGCTAACACGACACCGGCGTAAAGTGACTGTTGGCCTATCGCGTTTCGTGCGATGTTTAAGTAGCCGGTGGCCCAAGGAGGTGGGCGCCTATGGGTGTCAGTAGTCATGAACATCTCAAACTCTCTGACTGCTTTTTTGCTCCCATGTTGTTACCATAAAAAAAACTGTCTAACCTACAGTACCTACTTACCTAATATTTTTTCACAAATATTTTAATAAATGTTCAAAATACGAAACGGTCTACCCGTTTCTTTCGATGCAAAGCTTAGCACGTTTTCATAAACTATTTTTTAATAAATTTAGCGTGTCACTATCACTTTTAACTTCATTTACACACAATTACACAATTATTATGTTTTTAAGGTCTTGATAACTTGATGACTGATTGACTTGATGTTGGCTAACATTGAATCGTCTAGTTGTGTTGTTTGAATTCGTTTCTAATAAACCCAACACAGCTTTCTTGAGCTCTGGTGCTATTGTGGTGTTCTGGCCACGACCTGATGCATGTGAAGGTGTGACGAACTGCCCGTGATCGAGCAACCTCTGATTGGTGGCTAAAACTGTGCTTCTAATAGGTACTAGCGAGTTTATCCCGCGTCTTCTTAACCTTTGTAAACTTGCGGGGTTTCCTATAACTCTGGGCACCACGTAGACTTTCTCTGCTCAAAATATAGCATCTAACCATTTCGTAATATTCATCATTGGAGTATTGATGCGACATAATTGTAAAAGAGAGCGCGTGATAATTACAAATAATTATTATTTAAATATGTATCGATCGTATGACGCTCTGCATGCAACTGTTTGAAGGACGCCGCCACCACGACATTCACGGCCTTTCGGCAAGTCGCGACTTGTGACATCAAAGGTACCGCCGCATCGGCCTCGCGCGGCGGCAATGATCAATTGTGTTACCCACACGTGACACGGTATTTATTTTCGTACGGGACAAAAATATTTTTTATATTATTTTTCTTACTTATTTTATTTCATAAATCATAAGTATTATCGATTCTGAACCAAATCTGAAAATTTGGCCGGTGACCAAAAACTAACCCTTCATTATACGACAGTTGCATTACTGCTATTATGTCCTAGAATATAAATTACTTATATTATAATCTATAAATTTTCATAAGTGAGCGATGTTAATAAGTTTTAAATTATATATTAAAAAAGGTATATATATTAAAAATAAAAAAATGTTTTTTTTATTTTGTTCTAATAAGTAATTTAAAAATGTAGAATATAAAAGCGCCATCTAGGAACGTACAATACAACTTCGCAACATTGAAGAATGATGCCAGATAATAAGTTCATTAAGTTTACGACAGAGGGCAACGATTACGATTATAAGGGCAATTTACTTTACAAAAGAGCTGTTAAAATGGAGTAAAATGAGCCCAGTTTGCTAGATCTATTACATTTTGTTATTAAAATATTTTTAATTATCCCTACATTGCTTTGTATTTTTCTATCCACTTTTATGTAATTGCGCCCTCTGTAGCTTGAACTAATGAATATGACACTACCTGTTCTACATTAAAAGTTGTTTAAATTTACGATAGATGGCATGATTTACAGATAAAAAAATTAGTCAAAATCATGATACAGAGATAATATTATAATGCACTGTTATATTATTCTTGTCCCCAAAAATTTTTATAGCTATCCTAGAAGTTATGACCAAAAAACTAAACTGGAGCAAGGTGGGAATTAACCTGAATGGCACATACTTAAGTCACCTAAGATTTGCAGACGACCTAGCAATACTATCAGAAACAAACTCCCAGCTGCAGCAGATGATTAATTCGCTACAAATAGCTAGTGCAAAAGTAGGGCTAGAAATAAACTTCACAAAGACCATGACAATGACAAATAGTAATAAAATACCAATACTAGTCAAAGGAGCTCCTCTAGAATATACAGATAAATATATATATTTAGGTAAAACAATCAGCTTTGACCGGAACAATAATGAAACAGAAATAGATAGAAGAGTGCAATTTGGTAAGAGGTAGTGCCACACTGCATGCTTGCATGCAGTCGAATTGGGCCGGCACGACCAGGGAGGTACCTCTCGCTTACACGAGACTGGCGTAAAGTGACAGCTGTGCTGTCGTGTTTCGTGCGGTGTGTAAGTAGCCGGTGGCCCATGGAGGTGGGAGGAGAAAGGAAGGCAGCGCACCTGTATAGCCTCTATGCGGATGTTTGTGGGCGTCGGTAGTCATGAAAATGACTCCGGCTGCTCGTTTGCGAGACTATATCATAAAAAAAAAATTAAAAAAAAAAGTCATGGAATAAATACTGGAGTCTCCAAGAAATTTTTAAAAGCAACTTACCTACAAGTCTGAAAACTAGAGTGTTGGACTTGTTTGACATAAGCCTGCCAGACGTGGAATTTCACTTCCAAAGCCAAACATAAAATTATAACCTGCCAGAGGGGAATAGAGCGCAGCATGCTCAAGGTAAAGAAAATAGAACGAATACGACATACCAAAATAAGATCTATCATAAAATCCAAAAATGCCTTGACCTACGCTCAAAAGCTAAAATGGAAGTGGCCAGGCCACGTTGCGAGTCTTACAGACCAACGCGAACGGTGGACTCTAAGAGTGCTTTTATAAAGAAGCAGGTTCCCAGCGCCGATAAAGTCGGCGCCGACACGTTTGCAATGTTGTCTTATGGGCTCACTTATAAAGAAGCAGGTTTTCGGCGCCTACACGTAGTACGCGCCGACTCGGCGCCGAAATTGTCGGCGCCGGGAACCTGCTTCTTTATAAAAGCACCCTAAGAGCAACCTTATGGGAAGGACCACAAGGTAAAAGGAGCAGAGGCAGACCACTAACTCGTTGGGAGGACGAGACCAAGAAAATCGCAGGCTCAAACTGGAGCCAAATAGCAAAAAATAGAGATACGTGGGCTATTTTGGAGGAGGCCGTTTCCCAACCTGGGTTCCTTGAACAAAATAATTAAGTACTAACACATTAGATTATAATTAGGTAGTAATCAACACTAACAAATACTCACTGAAAAAAAGTAAAACTGTAACCCAAAAAATTAAGGAATAAAAGGCTTTTTATTTTATTTTATTTATTTTATTATATTATTCTTGCTATATCAGCTTAATAAACCAATTTTTTTTATAGCGTAGGGGGTCAAACGAGCAGCACGGCCATATTCATGACTAGCGACGCCCGAGACTACAGACTACACAGATGAGCAGCTGCTCTCCTGGTCCTTCCTTCTCCATGTGCCACCGGCTACTTACACACCGTACGAAACGCAGCACAGCTATCACTTGCACACGCCGGTATCGTGGACGCGGGCTAACTCAGTTGCTATGCAGCGTGGCACTAGAGGTAGTGTACCTGCTAAAACCAAATACACATAAAGTCCCCTCATACATACCTACATAACCGACCGGCCTACCACTCAACCGCAGATGAGACAGATGCGTCCCGACAATGACGAGCCACTCGAATGGCTCGTAGAGAAGATCATTATTACCTGGTGTATGAAATATGTTGCCAATACCTTTCTCAGTTTTCTTTATGGTAAGTACAGGGGGCAAACGAGCAGTCGGAGCTATTTGAATGACTACCGACCATGGACAACCGCATATAGGCTATACAGATGCGCTGCCCTCCTTTTTCCTCCCTCCTCCATGGGTCACTGCCCACTGGCTACTTACACACCGCACGAAACGCGACAGCACAGCTGTTTCGTGTCGTGTACGCGGTGTGGGCTTTGATGATGGTGCATCCACTCAAGGCACCTCTAAAGGCGGTCGATGGCTTACGCGTTTTCTT
>LUGF01008404.1:1170641-1185859 GCA_001625245.1 Calycopis cecrops
AACAACCACAACAAAACAACAACAACAACAACAGAAGTTTTACTTCAAAAAAGTATTCTGTTACTCTGACATAGGAATTAGTCGACTTTTTTTAGTAATACACTCTCATATGCACGTAGATATGTAAAAGCAAATGTGAGGTCGTTTGTTTCCCAAAAGGCCCAATTTTAATATATCCATTTCATAAATGGCGAAAAATTATTTCGGAGAGGAGAGTGAACGGTCTAATTTGTCAACACACAGACGAACACTAAGTGAAATTCCATTGTTTTTAATATCACCGTTGCAGGAGGGTTAGGAGATATTGATGATACTGAAAAACGAAACAGCAGCATGTAAAAACAATAGGTTGGATTTTTATGATTTAATGTACATTAAATAATATAATAATTATAATATAGAATATACATTAATAATTATTTCTTATAACCTATATTCTAGTAATATAAAATTTTCATTCACAATATTGATTACTTTACTCTATAGCTCTACTACCTACACCGGTTATTCTATTGCAATCCGACTGCAAATTTACCTTTGTAATCCTATATATTTATATGGGATTATAAAGATATTCATGCAGTTGGTGTATCTAGAAAACTGGACCGAATTTACAAATTATTTTTTGTTTTCTTAGTTTAGACACTAAATGCTATAATTATTGTATTCTAAATTTGAAACTTCTATGTCTGCTAGAAGTGCCTTAAACTTTTGATGATCAGTGTCAGTGAGTGACAAAATCGAGAAATTTTAACAAGTTCCAATTATTAATCTAGTGGTTCATATTGAATGAAATTTGGAATGTAATCTGTATTTACAAGGTCTGCTTATATACTAAAATTTTAGGCTTCCAGTTTAATCCACTATGAAGTTATAGGGGATCGAAATTGGCCTGAGTTGCTTCGAGAAAAGGAAGGAAAGGAAGGAGGAAACTTTTTTGCTCGACTTGACGGGGCACTACCGTGCCCCCAGATGCTCGTTATTCTATTACCCATTTTCTCGTGGGAATGAAGCATTTTCCCATTTTAAAGGTTACCTACATTCACCAGGGATAATGGCTTCTTCCAATGGTAAAAGATCTTTTTAGATCGGTCCAGTAGCTTCGGAACCTAGTCAAAATAACAAACAAACAAGTCTTTTCTCTTTATAATATTAGTGTAGATTAATAGCTATCTCTCTATGCCATAAAGTGTTCGTGCACATAAATATACTATATTTTAATACACGTTCCATTATAATATTAGAAAATTCATTTAACATTCATACCCTTATGATAAATATGTGCGTGCATTAAATTATTATAATTTATCGTCACGATATAGAACCACACAGAACTGTGAAACCACAATACCAAAATTGCAATGAAATAAAGTGATTCGGTAAATGTCTATCTAGTTCGATATATTATAAACTAGATAAATTATCAGCTTCATAAATTTTGAAAGATAGAATTTATGAATATTATTAAAAAATATTTCCTGTCTATAGGAGCTGTTTTAATATAAAACAACAGATACTAAAACGAATCTTCTTTGTCTAATTAATGTACTTATAGGCAATTCTGATACAACAATTTTAAGGGTTTCAAAAGATTTTCATAATAGGTTCATAATTCTTATTTTTAAACTAATTCATACTTTTATAGTTAAACATTTTTTAATTTGTATTCTCTTATATAAGTATTAGGCTCAATTCACAACAAAAGCGCGGCGAAGAGCAGCGAAGCGGAGCGCACTTTCAGTGTCATATAAATTTAAACTTTATTTTCATTACTGTAGTACCTACTTATTATCGAATTCTCGCGACTTCCGCGCGGATTCCAGCGAATGCTCGAGCAGTCGCGGAAATCCGCGCGTCTCGTTCAAGTTTCTCATGCGATATTATAGTAATTATTATAAAGTTGAAATTCATATGACACATAAACTGCGCTGCCCTTCGCCGCGCTTTTGGTGTGAATTGACCCTTATTTTCTCCTCCGTCCTATTCGCTGGGTGCGAAGTACTAGGTGGGGGTAATACAATCGACCGCAGCGCTCATAGTGGTCAAAAATAATAATAATGTTGGCGCTGTCCACTACTCCACTGTCACTGTCGATACTCAATCTTAGTATTAACATTATAACATCACATTATTTCGCCGACAAAAATGGGTCACAGCAGTTGTTGTGTTGTAAATTGTAAGAATACTGGCAGAAATAGTAAATGCAAGTTTTATAGATTCCCAAGAGCTACTTGGAAAATTGAACAATGCAAGAAATGGATAGCTGCCGTTAAGATAAAAAAGTAAGTAACATAACCTTATTAAATCTTGTATTTGATATTATTCTTATAGAATAAATTTTACTTATATATATTTAATTTCGTTCCAGTGCTGATGGATCGCCATGGTACCCAAAACCAAGTGATTTAATATGCAGTAATCATTTTATTGGTGACAAGAAATCAGACGAGTCAGCCAGTCCCAGTTACATACCGACAATATTTCCTCCAGCCTATCGTTCAAAGTACTTATCAAATGAATCTGGAGCTATATCGCGGTACAAACGTTTTATGGAGCGGAAAAAGAAGACTGAACTGTACACCATACCGACCAACCCACAAATTATTCAGTCATCAAAAACATCTCATCAAGTAGACATGACTCTAAAAAGTGACCAGGAATGTCAAGTTGATATATTTTCGAAATTCAAAAATGCAGTAAACACATTTATATGTAACAGATATATTTATAGCCAAACTGTATGTGATGCTGAAATACAAACAGAAATAAATAACTCAACTGTTTGTGTTACAAATTACACTGGCGATACATAAACAATTATTATTATTAAATAAAACCATTAAAATAGCTTTATCTTCTTGATTTACAGTAAAACTAGAACTAAAAATGAAGTAAACATACCCTGACATATTCAACGTAAAACACACTTTTTGAATAAATTTTACTTACCTCCTTTGATTTGAATGACTAAAAATGATTTCACAACCCTTTCTTTCACCCAAATCATGGTGTCACAATAATTTTGGAAATAAAATAAAGATAATTTTGGTTAAAACAATAACGCGAAATTAAATGTCAAAGCATCAAAGCCAACAAATTTGCGGACGCTAGTTGGCGCTGAGGTCGTGCACAGAGCGAATATGGGCAACCTACTATCACCGTAGTTGGTGGCACGTTACACACCGCACGAAACGCGACAGCACAACTGTCACACACACTACGCCAGTATGGTGTACCTACAGTACGCACCTCTCGTTTACTGAGAGTGACTTCCCCGGTCGTGCCGGTCTAAATCCGTTGCATGCATGCAGCGTGGCACCTCACCTTACTAGTGAGACGATCATAATTATAGTAATTATATAAGTGTGATGAACGATTTCTATATGATCGCCCACCCTGAATGGGACGTGTGTGAACGCACATACACTATGTGTAAGTGGGAGTTTTTCTAATATTATTTTTCCATCAACCGTTAGTATTCCTTATCAACGTTTATTTAATTAATAACTATAATGTGATGGCCAACGGGTGGCGGGGAGCCTTTGGGTGACCTTTGGCCTATGGGGGAGACCTGTGTCCAGGACGTACTCCGAGTGATGAGGATGATGCCGACCGGCTGGCGAAGTGGTAACATAAAGTAACCAGTTTCGCAAGTGATCGCGAGTTCAAATCCCGATCAGTTAACGATATGGATAGGATGTGTCCCCAGTAGGCGAACGGTTAGTGGCGGACTGAGTTTGAGGCGTATCGGTTAAGTACGTTCTTTCATATATTTGAAATGGACTGTCCACAGTTTGCTAGTTTCGCGCTCAATTTACGCTGTTTGCAGCGTTACGAGCGCCGACTGTCTCAGTTAGTAGCCGATTCATAGCAAAATAAACATAACAGTTTGCTTGTGACCTACAAAAATTTATCTGAGTTTGCAGCTAACACGAATTTCAGTTCGCCACAAATTTGCTGGTCACTCAGTCAGCCGCTAACAGTTTGCCTACTGGGGGACAACCTTACGATCTACGTGTCAAATCTTAAAAAACTATTTCCTAAATCAGCAAAAATTTATAACACATATATTACAGTCTTGTTTACCTGAAACAAGAGGCTTCAGGTAGGTAATGATAGCTTTAGAGCCCTGTGGCTATGTAGATGTGGTTTGACAAGTCCACAAATAGAATTATTATCAAATGCAGCTGACAATTTTAGCGTGGGTGTAATTCTAATTGTGTGCGTAAAACTAATAAAAAATAGATTAGTAGTAGTTATAGAGAGTAGGTAGGTACTTCGTTTGTTTATGGGAAGTAATTTTTGAAAATATTGACCGACCATAAAAATATTCTTCCAGTACAATTAGATACAAAGTTTTTACCAACAGTAACAATAAAATTCAGGAGTAGGTAACCGGCTAAATTTTATTACTGTCAGATGAAGGGAGCAATTCGTCGGAATTAACGAACAAAGTGGGAAATAGTCGAATTTTTTAATAATTAAAAATGTGACGTCACGATGCTTGTATTCTACCGACCAGCACTCATAACAATCCGATGAAGTTATATCAGGCTTCTCTTCTCTAGCACAGCAAAAGTTCGATTTCGAAAAAAGGTGCTTATGTTCAAATTCCACCAATAAATTTAGAAAGACTCGCAAGTTTGTTGTGAATTTGATAGGTAAAGCGAGAAAAGTATAATTCAACTTTATATTCTACAACCGGGAAGCGTAATTTGATAAACAATTAACTTTCAAATGATTAATAAACATAACAAAGTTTAGCATACAGCTTGAAGATACGACTATGTCATTGCGTTTCTTATATTTGTGTGATTTTTTAAAGCCTATATGAATCATTCAGGGTAAAAAAAACCTTCTTCAATGATTTTTTTTTAAATTACTGAAGGGCTTCAGCAATACGGCATCGGAAGAAAAAAACAAGCTTTCAATAATTATATTTGATGTTAAAAATTAATAAAGAAGATATGATATAGGAGTATGTATCCCCGAAGGCGATATCTTAAGATTCTAATAGTATTTAATAAACCTTTTTCAACATAATAAAATCCAATCTGAATGTGTATCGGCATCCGTGCCCTTCGCGAAATGTTTTAAGGAAATTAACCCACTGGGATATTTATATTGATAGGGACTTCCCTATAAATATATACAAATGGCCCTTGGTTTTTTTAATAAGAGGGTAAGCCGAATATGAGGCTAATATCGGAGTGCAAACCTATGTTACCCTAACGGTAGTTGTTTTTTTTTGTGTGGCCCATATTAAAGAATATCGTGGGTGTTTTTTTTGAATAGTTTTTTCATGCTTGGCGTTTGTCGATTTTAGAACTTAGTTAACATTAGGTAGGTTTCAGGAGAACCACGACGTACCATATCAGATTAACCGGACACTGTCCGAAGGTGGCATCAAGAGTATTCGCAATCGACGTGTATGTATGAAGACTCTTTTAATAAAAACATGCCGAATTTATGTTTTTTTTTATCGTAGGTACAAGGGGCCAAACGAGCAGTCGGAGCCATTTTCATGACTACCGACGACCATAGACATCCGCATAGTTTATACACAGAAGCGTTGCCCCCCTTCCTCCCCCTTCCATGGGCCACCGGCTACTTACACGCCGCGCGAAACGCGACAGCAAGCTGACACTTTACGCCGGTCTCGTGTAAGCGAGAGGTACCTCCCCGGTCGTGCGGGCCCAATTCTTGTCGTTTGTGTATAAATTTATGAAAAGACAAAAACAAGCCGAATTATGACAGTGAAGGAAGCGAGGATCGTCATATTATGTGGTACTCTATCAAAATAAATTGTGTGATATAAAAAAATATATTTCAAAACCTTTTCAAAATGGATTACATACTTTGTTACAGACATGTCATGTGTCATAAACTTCTTCTTCTTTAACTTTCTTTTCTTTCTTTCTTCTTTAACTTAAGAGCATAGCTCTTATCGATGGAATCTCTTCCAATTGGCCCTGTCCTCTGCTAACCTCTTTAGCTCCTCGTACGTCACGACGTTCACCTTCTCCTTTAGTTGGTCAACATATGCCCTTCTTGGCATTCCTCGTCCTTTCCTTGCTTTCACTTGTCCTACTATAGTTTTAATGAAATCGTCGTGCCCAAACTTTAAAACATAATTTTATCATTGGCACTATTTAAATGTATTTTTATTAACAAATTTATGGAAGAAAGAAGAAAGAAAAGAGAGATTAATAAAAACTCTAATAACAAAATAAGCAGTAGTGCACAAACTAATTATTTCTTACAACAAATCCGCGAAGTAAAGTCTTGGCGCACCCATGTTAATCCCAACATTCTTCATCATAATCCTTGAAATGCATCCCTGCACCCCATAACGCAGTTAATATTAAAATATTGCGTTGAGCCCATGCATTTTTTTGTGTCATCCGCCAAAACATTGGCTTGTTCCGACCCCAAACAAGGGACCCCACAGAAATAATACACGTATTTGTACTCACATTTTTTATGAAGGGAGAAGGAATACTTATTTAAATACATAGTAATATGCGAAACGTGCCCGCTTGATATGACGGAGATAAATTTAATAGGCATTTTTATGAAAAAATATTTATATTGAGCTTCCATTCTTATTTTTAGCGTTTATGGAGAAGAGATAGCGATAACGCTGTCTCTTTTGCTATGAAGTTAGTAATTTATTTAATAACATACATATTTCTAATATTTTTCCAATTGTCTTTGCCCAAGATGACCCTTCACCTTGGGCTACCGAGCCCTGTCTCCACTTCAAGGTTTGAACCATGTTGAAGATGAACCTAGCCTGCAAAATTTTTTCGTAGTACACTTTTGAGTACCGACACACATACACATCCCTATAATTATTGTTGTGTAGAGCGGACGATCGTAAATTATTTAACCAACCAATCGACTTCAAGATCTCCCTAACACGTATTTTAGCGTTGATGGTTTCAGTAATCGCAGTGGTTGTTACCTGTTGCTCACAGATACAGGGCCCTTTAAGTGGATGAATGCACTTAAGGGCTTCCGTGAGGTTTTAGTAGGGAAGGTTTCTCCTACCAGGGAGTTCGGAACCCCCACACTTGTCGGCGACCCACCCTGTATGTGGTGATGTGGATAATTAAAAAAAACTCAAAAGAAATACAAAGTTCTTATCCCACTAAATTTTGTAATATCGTATTACCGCTGGCCAATAGGGAATAAGCTTCTAGATTACCACGCTAACTGGTGGCTGAAATGTGAACCGAATGCTAGAAAATTTTCGTTTGTACGTATGATATGACATATTGTTAACTTGTCATTTTCTTTTGCTTAGTATTTTGCTAGCACTTGATTCCTAAAATGATCACTAGGGCGGCGAAAGTGCTGTCTCTATGTTTCGTGCACGTTCCCTATAGGACTGTGCAAGTCTTGCCGAGCCTTGGCAATTGATTGCCTTGCACCTCTATGGCAATTAATAAGTTAGTGTCTATTGTGTTTTTATTAGGTCTATAGCTTACTGATACGTGTAAATCGAACTATCGGAACTCGAACATCGTATAAACCTTTGTGTAGGTTGGAGGAAATAGAAGTGGAGTGTTGACCATGGGAGACAAAATATAGTTCCTGAATTTTGATTTCCATGTGATTAGAGAGCAGTCAAAGCAAAAAAGTATAATGCCGCAAGTGTGTGAGCAGACACAAGAGCACTATAATATGAACGCTTCAAAAACATGGGAATACCAAGGCATAGCAAGGCTTTCTAATAAAAAAGCCCTCCTATTCCGATTGTTCCTACTATTTCCTACTATACTATAGTATACTACTATAGTACCTACGAGGTACCGGAGGGGTAGTCCAACACGACCGGACAAGGGTCTGTGATGCCCTTAGATGTCCTGGGCCGCACGCGCGCTTCACTGAAGGAATCAGCATATTCTCTCTGGCCTAGAGGCCCGGGCAACCCGTTGAAACGCCTTCATGCTGGGGATTGGGGTTTGCAATTATCCCCCATAAACGAGGAAGCTACCGGAGAGAAATATGCCGCAGCACCGTCAGCTGAACATGCCTTCCGTGACACCGAGGCACTCAATACAAAAATTCAAAAGGTTTAAATTGTAACACACCGCTTCTCTTCCCTTCCACACATATACACGCCTAGTCCATAAATTCTGTAGCGTAGGTATGCGATATATTTTTTTTTATTTTATTTTTCATCAGATTGCATTATCGTACATTTTAATACCTACAGATCCCTAGCGTTTTTTAAAATATTATACCGTCTATGTTAATAATACGACAATGTACGATTCTAATGGCAATAATGTTTTAAGTGTTAAGTAATAAATAAATAAAAAAAAAAAAAAAAAAATCGGTAAATGCGTCTCGCAGTCTATTAAATGCAAGCAAACATAATAATACATCCCATATTATATTAGTGTATTTTATAGATAGGATGCCACTATATCAAAAAGAAAACGTTCATATTTCAAAATATCGTATCTAAATTGTTCTTTTTAAGCACACTATTCAAGATAATTTTGTGCCTCCTACATTCGGAATTACTAGGTAGCGGAATTTCACATAAAAATAACGATAAAACGGAAATATTCCGCTGCAATTCCGTAAACAAGATTACACTTATCGCTCAGTCCGAAATCACGTTTGTTTTTATTATAAGGGTGCGATAGGATGACACATTATTCATATTGGAGGGCGTCACTAAAGATATTGTGGAAAGGGCATTAAGATCGGCTGCAATTCATTCTACCCCCGTTCCTTGTTTTGACGCATAGAGAAGCTCTAGACTTTTCTCTAACCAACTTCTATTTGCGTTTGGCAGATAAGAAAATTAGCAAATTTGTGCTTTGCGTCTATGGTTTAAGGTTAGTGCGTATATTTGACAGAATATTGTCTTGTTGGGGTTGCGAGGTTGTAATAAATGTAGCGTATCGATGCGTGTGAAGATATGTAATGAAGAATGTTTATATTTGTACGAGAGTTGGGTTCTAAAATTTCAAACATTTTCGCCTTATGCTGTTAATTGTTTTATTATACCACAAGTGTTCGTAATTATTTTTATACCGCCATTAACGGCTTATTATCGTTTGGCAGATAATAGTTATTGAATATTATAAACACATTTGAATAATTTAGAATTTTATATTATTTTAAATAGGCACCATGGCATAAAGGAGATGATACAAACTTCGATTTAAAGAGACGTATTAAAATACCATAGTAGCATTTTTTATTTTCTTACTTTCTTTAAAATAAAGTACGCCTACATCATTTGGTTACTTTTCGTGTGTGGAAGTGATTTTGCCTTGCCTTCGATATCATCAAAGGGTCGAGATTTTTAGGAACGCAAAATGACCTGTTGACAATTGTCCAAGTCTTTTGGCGTAGAATAAAGGAAAAACATGAGTTTTTAGGTAGATCATAACTACGAATAGCGGTGGTTACGTTCCACAACTAAACCTAACTTTGAGAGAAGAGGGACAAATGGCAACATTTCTGCATGAAAATAGCCACTTTCTAGAAGGTGGGTGATGAGTTTGGTTCCCCGCTAACAATTAAATAAAAAATCTACTTTCCCTTTACATGTAGGAACACAGAGATCTATACAAATTAATAAATAAAGCAGAAAAGGTGAATACTTGAAACTTCCACGATTCCATGATTCCGTAGTATTCCAGAGATACACATCTCAAAACAAACCGTGCCTTTTATCTACGTCTGCGAGGGGGCCGTAATGTGAGGCGTATTATTTATATATGTGATTCCTGTGGTGTTTTCATCCCATTACCTGTTTGACACACGTCATAAATATGTTATGAGATAGTCATATGTTACTTTTGTTTTCACATGCTCCTTGGTAATATTGATGGCGAGGTAGAACATGTAGATTGTTGATTTTATTAAGCAAATAATAACATTGTCTGCAAAGATATGATATATTTTTATTGTGTTCTATTGTTTTTGGTTAACGAGTAAACAACTTTCGTAGACGTCAGAATGACTGTTAGACTCCTGCAAAGGAGGGCACATCAAGGAGGAGAGGGAGGGAGGAAGGAGGAGAGAGGAGGAGAGAACTCCTCCAATAGTCTACTCACGAACGCAAAGCGACAGTACTGCCGTCACTTTGCGGAGGTATCATGTGAACTAGAGGTACTTTCTCGGTCGAATTTGGCAAGTCGTCTGCAATACAGCATATCAGTATCTCCTATATTTGCACTAGCTGCGCCTCGCGGTTTCACACGCGTAAATTTCTATCCTGTGGAAGATAAAAAATCACATAGCATCCAATAGGAACACTCTCTCGGGATAAAAACTATCCTGTGTTACTCCAAATTACCCTCTATGTGTGTGCCAAATTTCATGAACTTTTTGTGTGAAGGAGTAACAAGCAAATAAACATACAAACTTTCGCATTTATAATATTAGTAGGATATTACTAAACGCATTTATTATAGTGACGTACCTTATATCACCATTTGCCTTTTATGTTAACCATGCAACACAACATTTAGAAAAAATAAAATGCTTAATATCTAACATCTAGAAAAAAGAAATGTTTTTAAAAAAATGTAAATCAGGGTTGCATGGATGCAACCATGCATTACATGAACCACAAAGTATTCGCTGCCTGCCCATTCACCTGTACGCAGCTGGAGTCTGGACGCCGCGCCTAATGCAGGCTGGGTGGCTGAATTCTGGACCAAAACTGTGTATCTGTCATCGATAACCTAAGAAGTAGAATAAGAAAAAAAGTCTTTATTGGTAATCCATACAAGTTTTACATCAAATCTTATTTCATGGATACAATGAGTGCAATATTAGTCCACTATTATCCATATTGTGCCGTCCTAAAATAAATAGTTATGGAAATTTTTATTATATTTTTTGGACAAAGAGCAACGTAGATACAGAAGGGCATCGGGAGTCACCAAGTGGCTTTCATTGCTCTATTGACCATATATTATTGACAAAAGAGATATAAAGCCGAATGGCTGTCTCTACAATGTACCACGACACGTTGGTCAAATTAAATTTTAAATTGATTGAATTTAAAACTCGTACATCAGAAATTTTAAAATTACCAATGACCTTTACAGTTGACACGTTCAAATGGATGTCGCCGTCTCATAATTAGATTAAGTTTTATTAGATCACATGCTATTCATCTTCTTATTACCTCAATAGATTAGAGAGGAGGGATAATACATAGAAAAAACATGCATGTCGATAGCAAAGTACTTGTGGAAGCTTGGAGTATTGTAGACATATAAAGCAACAAGTATGTTTCCATACTTACTAGGTGGATCTCTATCTCTGTATGTTTTATGTAAAATTCTGCATGTTTTAATGTAATAAATTAAAATTGTAAAAATTAAAAAAAAGCTATAAAATTAGCTCTATGAAATCTATTACCTTCATTAATCTAAATGCAACATCTCCAAAATTTCACAATATAGACTAAATCACTTTTGATTGACTATAATAGGTATTGTAGGTACTGTGCAAAACTTTTTGTACAGTTAGTTACAATATTTTATCAATCGTTTAATGTCTTAAAGTCTTTGTATAACTACGCACACATTCATAAAACAGAAATGACGTAACTTAGGAAATGAGGTATGTTCAAAGTGTGGCCAACATGGTCAATTGTCTTTTTAAATACAAAATAGTTTTTATTCAAAAAAAAAAATCGAAAGAATATATTATTATATAAGACAGACAGAAGATATTATAGAGTGCATTCGAATAAGGCAAGATCTTTTTACTACGTGACTTTAAAAAGCAACAACTTAAATATCAATACACCATAAAGCACGCGGAATGAGATACTAGTGAATAATGGCGCACTAACTTAAAAATATCGAGCATAAAACGCGCCAAACAAATTGTTTGAAAGCTTTTAGATACGATAATAAATAAAAAAGATAAATATCAACAGCCAGTAAGCGGCCGACACCACTGTTGGGAATATGCCAAAGTACAGGTACATGCAACTTTGAAGTGCGGGTTTCTAATTAGATTAGGATAAAGGGTTTGACACCAGAAGTCCTATGTAATTTACTATGGCCAGAGAAGCAATTTTTTTTCGGATATTTTTTTAAATTATTCCAGATAATCTAAATCTATACCAAATTGCATTTACAGCCATTATGCAGTTTAGGTTCGAAAGAATGACCAAAATACGGAACGGAATACCTTTTGATAAATCTATTAGATTTTAATATGCTTTGAAGCGTTTGGGTAAAAGACTTCTATAAATAATAAATATTTTGTCCAAATTTTTTTTTATGGTATAGGGAGGCAAACGAGCAGTTGTAGCCATTCTCATGACTACCGACGCCCATAGACATCGGCATATAGACTATACAGATGCGCTGCCCCCCTTTCTCCTCCCACCTCCATGGGCCACCACTTATTACTTTGCTTTCATATTACTATTTAAATTAACAATCTTAGAAAAAGCGACTAATTTTTGTATAAAGTTTTAGTACTTACCTAACACTTTTATCGGATAAACGGATATTAAACAATATCATTTTCATTGTAGTTCCAGTTCAGTTTTCAATAAAAGAAGCCTTATAAACATAAACCAACTCTAGATGTGTAGTCCTACAATGTAAATAACTCACTGATATAGATATGTCAATCTAGTCGCATTAAAAAATCTTTCATTTTTTAATTGGCATAAAAATAAAGTGTAATAAAACAAATATTATTGTATTTCACTTTTAAATATTTTCTAAATTGAATAAAAATATATTATTTCATTTTAAATATCAATTAAAGATTTTATCATCACCAGTACTTACATTAGAACATTTCAAACACTGTTACACAGAATTGAATCGTAAGACCGTGGCTTGCATGCTACATAAATTTCATTGAAAAACCAAAACATGGCATGTTAACTAAGATTTACTGCTGAATTAAGGAGGCTTAATACTTATTTAAGCGTATTAGCTGTCAATAAAGATGGGCCCGCATATTTAGGGCGGTCTATTATTGAATATTTAAATGTATGTAAATATGATAGACTTTACAAAGGACCCAATCATGTGAAAACGAATTTTGATTTTGAATATTTTGATAGCCAATATAAAATGTTTATCACCAGCATCAGATGTTATTCCTAATAAATAACACTATCTCTGCCTCATGGTTTCTTCAACGTAAAATCTATCCCAAGAGAGCTATTAATTTTTTGAGGATAAATTTTTTTTTTTTTTCGAATTGCATATTTCACCCCAAGGTTCAATTGCTTTTGGTATAAAGAACAATAAATGAATATATAAACTTTCGTATTTATTTATTTATTTATTTATTTATTCAATTCAATGAAGCAAAAAAACTAAACCCGGAAATAGTTTTAAATGATCAAGTTGTTCCCAGTCGATATTTTGTGCAATGATTCAGATTGTCCCATCAATTATCAGCTTCAGCTCCCGCTTTGATGATGAGTTGGACAGTAGCGCGAAGCGTGTTTTGTTTTTAAATAATACAGTTTTCATATTGATTAAGAGTTGTTATTTCCATTATGTAGAGTAGATACTTTGCTCTAAGGCGATGTAAATTATACTTTCTTCCACCATTCGTGTGATGATGTTAGATAAATAAATAATTATCTGTGGACTTTACACACCACGTTAACTATAATCCATGTTGGTAAATTAAATAAAGAAATATTTACATCTTTCAATCACTAGCAATAACAAAAATATATAGCAACATAATAATTAAATAATTAAAGGGTTCCCACTAAGGCAGACAAATCAAACAGATCAGACATCACATTCACTTCATTTTTAAATATTCGCATTCTCGCTTAGTATCTTTTATAATGTAGACACTAAAAACCACGAAAATATTAAGCAACATAATATTGAACGATTCCCAGCCAGACAAATAAATCACATAAAATTTACAAATAACTACACACAGAGAGAGATCAATAGGTGCATGTAACTACCCCACAACTTTGTTCTCGCCAATACCAGAAAGTTAAGATTTACGAAGCGTTCAAACGATGGAAAATTGTAGAGCGGATATGATATGGTGAATATTTATTGTAAATATTAATGCGGTAGAGATTATTCACATTATACCATTGTGAACAATGGAGTATTTAATACTTTTAGAATCAGTCATCGTTTTTTGAAACATATTTTTTGTTTCATCTGGAATAGCCGTTATCGATATCGAACATAAACGATTATACATATATGATATATATATCATACGGTTATACATACATAATATATAGAGTAAGAGTTTAGTAAGAGGTAGTGCCACGCTGCATGCTTGCATGCAGCCGAATTGGGCCGGCACGACCGGGGAGGTACCTCTCGCTTACACGAGACCGGCGTGAAGTGACAGCTGTGCTGTCGCGTTTCGTGCGGTGTGTAAGTAGCCGGTGGTCCACGGAGGTGGGAGGAGAAAGGGGGGCAGCGCATCTGTAGTCTATGCAGATGTCTATGGGCGTCGGTAGTCATGAAAATGGCTACACCTGCTCGTTTGCCCTCCTATACCATAAAAAAAAAAACATAATATATATATCATATATGTATAACCGTTTATGTTCGTCGTTGTAAATATAAAATGTTTATATGATATTAAAGTTCTAATATTTAATAAAATGTTTCCTAGACGATTAATTAATGATCAATGATAAAAAGTACTCACGTACAAAGTATATTATAATATTATATTGTAGCCTCTGTATATAAATTCTCGTACTAAACAATTCACTCCTTGCAAATTACAATATAACTAGTAATTAACTGATTAGCAACTTCACGTGACTGCCAGGAGAGATAATCTTGCTTCCCTTGGTGTCCTGGACCGATTTCTTGTGTTGCATAGTAGAGGGAACAAAATAAAATTCTTATATAAGTCTTCCCACGTGCTTGTAGTAGTAAGGTTGTTCGACGAAATATGTCGCTATAATAATAAAAATAAAAAACAATGTTCATAAATAAGTAATTAAATTTCTAATTTTTTAAACGTTTTCTTATAAAAGGCGGTAATCTTTTAAAAAATAATATTAAATAGTTAAACATACTATAGTAATATGTAAATTTTCTCTAGCGTTTAGAAAATGCTCACGCCTCAAAATAAAAAGACAGCGAAAATGGTGAGTTAAATTCTAAAAATAAATTCCCCGAATTCTAGTCTAAGCCGACGTCTGCATTTTTTCCTCCCTGTGGAGTGCGAGCTTTCTGCGTTCA
>LUGF01008404.1:1200807-1228605 GCA_001625245.1 Calycopis cecrops
TAAATTCTTAATCGAGCACAGCTTACTTCAATCTGCATACTTTGTGAAACCCTAGTGGATTTCAGGTGGGGGGAAAATGTACGATACTCCCGCTAAAATCCTTTATCCTTTCCCATTGGTCACTGACGTGTGAGCAGCGCTAAGCCCTGATTGGCGCATCAACGTGTGACGTCGAGTGAGAATAAAAAAGATGGCGTGTGTGTAAGATCGTCGCGCGTACGCTGCACATGCAAATCAGCTAAAAAGACCCTTAATGGTATAACTGACCGCTAGTCAACCTAATTCGGGAGAAGATTACCTACCTAGACAGCCGGCTGTGACAGGTGATAGTGTGGTCCTGAAGGAAGACCCTCTGATCAGCGCAGCACGTGTTTCGGTGAGTCCTCCCTACCTTTCTTTATATCCTATCAAGGGTTTCTGTGTCCACCAAATTGGGTTCTAAGCGGAGAATGCAGTGACCATTCTAAGGGTACCTACACCTTGAATGGGACAGAGCTCCGGTCCTTCGCGGATCTCTGAAGAGGTGTCCCAATTCATGATAACCCCACAGAGGTAAAGTATCGATAGTGGCACTACCTATAGTTAGGCAGCGGTAGACACAGCTATGCTTAGCTATGTCATTTTGCTGCAGTATTATGTAGCGAAGGCACCACCTCCTTGTAGCAGGGGCTAATACTATATTCGTCAGAAATGCAGCATTTTACGAAGAAAATTTCAATATACCGCAATTCTACGTAGCAGCCAAGTCCAGAAGTGTATGGTATAAAATTAAACGCACTTCAATCTAAATACGAGTGGAAATTTCTCGAATACCGGACACGTCTTGCAGAAAATAGTGTCGCATATAATTGTCAGAAAAATATGAATATATGCGGGCGGTGAACTGGGTTTGTTGGGGGCTGTTTAGTGAATGTCGTAAAGACATTTTATTATATATTTTACTAGCTGCGCCCCGCGGTTTCATCCGCGTAAATTTCGATCCTGTGGAAAATCATCCCTTGGCTTCCCATAGAAACATTTTTTCAAGATAAAAACTATCTTGTGTTAATCTAAGTTACCCTCTATGTGTGTGCCAAATTTTATGAAAATCGGTGCAGCAGTTTTTGCGTGAAGGAGTAACAAACAAACAAACAATCATACAAACTTTCGCATTTATAATATTAGTAGCGAGAGGTGTGGATAGGTAGAGAGGCCTTTGCCCAGCATTGGGACACACCAGCTGACAATAATAATAAGTGGTAGAGTAAGAGATAGTGCCAAGCTGCATGTATGTAGCTCAACTGGAATGGCACCACCGGGGAGCTACCTCTCGCTTACACGAAACCGGCGTTAAAAGTGACAGCTGTGCTGTCGGTTTTTGTGCGGAGTGTAAGTAGATATTGGCCCATGTAGGAGGAAGGAGGGCAACGCATCTGTATAACCTCTGTTCGGACGTCTTGGGCGTCGGTAGTCATGAAAATGGCTCCGACTGCTCCTCTGCCTCATTGTACTATAAATAGAAGCAATAATTAATCAAGGGGTACGTTATTTTCAAATAACAACTTTGTGTTCATTACTAGACTATCATTTTCTTTTCTTTCTTTCTTTTTCTTTATTTTTTCTTTCTTTGATCTTTCAAAAGTAAAATAATCTTTATTTAATTACATAATTAGCAGATCACCATTTCTGTACATGTTGCACGTCCATACGCAACAGTATATGTTGCAGGTTCATATACATCCATATATATTGCAAATCAATACATATACATCTAAATATATGTTGTACCAAACAAAAGTCGTACGACAAAAACGTCGGTACGATATTCCATAAAAGGAAGACTGCAGCTTATGACATTCCAGAGCATTGTTTTGCATACATGGAAAGGTTGTAGTGGAATAGCAATGAAATCACATATAGCAATATGTTTTATGGCCTTTTTGTTTGCTGTAATAAAAATTAATGACGTCATGGAAATATATTATCATACAGGCTCGGGTATATTAAACATAATATTGTCGTCAACTCAATTCTCTCGAACAACGCCGAGAAGAATTCTTCAATCAGAAAATATTTGTGCTGTTGTTGTATTTATTATGTCATTAATATTACATGAGGCATTTTTCATTTTTCATTTCCTTTTTCATTGTCACTTATTTTACCACAAAATAGCTTTACGTATTTATTATTTAGGTATTTAGCTATCCAGGAAATTCTCAAACATTTTTAATATTATAACGATATAATATTATGTAATAATATTTGAAGTCATACTAATCATATATCTACTATGAATTAAAGGGTGTCTTGACCCCCTTTAATTTATAGTGGCGTTGGCCTTCTTTATCTTGATAAAGAAGGCCAACGCATATAAGATTTGATGAGTAAGTAGATATTATAAGAACTGTACCTATTACGTAGTAGCTGTTCCAAAAGACATCCCGATATAATTGCAAATTTCATGGTCATGTGTAACTTAATATTTTTTAATATTCCCGTAGCATTTTTAGAACATGCTGGCATAACGATAAAGAAGATATAAATGGTTATCAAATTCCGTACTGTCGTTCTGGAGTAGGCTTATATAGAATGGTCTCTTTACCATAAATTATGCCTATGATATAGATAATTAATACAACTTCTAATAGACATGGAAACTTTCAAACGATGTCCTGGTTTGTATTACAGTCATATTACGAAATGGGGACCCCCATCGCCATTTAAATATTCCTAATCATCCACCGCAGTCTACATTTGAGAATTTTAATGACGATAGAATTTCAGGACATAAGTCCAACGCATAAATTGTCGGGGACTGACCCCATCTGAGACAATTATGCCAGACACAAAGAAAATTTAAGTGTATTTTGGTACAATTAGTGGGCCCGTGGCCCGCAAGGGGTGTGAAATTGCACGGGGGATCGTAATTTATTTAAATAGTGACAATACCAGGGCAGAGACAATTATGGCGGGTGACACGAGTCGATATCTGTTGCGCGTAATTGAAATTGCTTCACGACTTAACTATTTTAATCAAATTAAATTTCTAACCATTCAAGTCTCGCTAATATTATAATGCGAAAGTTTATATTTAACATGTTATAAGTATTAAAAATAGAGCTCAAACATAATAAAACAGTGTTCAAAAACTAAAACCCTACTTAAAAGTATGAAACAAGATTTTTAAGAATTTATTTAATATGCATTATAATTTTTAGATGATTGATGATTTTTAGAAGATAGTTAGATAATGGTCATGAGCCACTCTCACTTTTTCCTGTTAGAATTAGGACATAATATGGCTCACCACTTTAGTTTTTGAATTTATTTACCTTTTTTTTTTGGAGTTTTATTTTTATTTTTAATATATATTTAACATATTTACCAAAAGGCTTTAATTAAATCGGTATATTATCTGGTGACAGCTACAACATATCTTCAGTTCCTTTGGATAAGCAGAGATTACAGATGCCACCATTCAATGCAACGCGACAAAAATTAGGGTTAATAGAAACTGTGCGTAGGTTGGACTAAAAACAAAATTGAATAAAACTATTTACTGTACAAGAATTGTGTTGAGCGGTAAACTAATTGTCAAAGAATTCAGTTCAGCTATTTTCAACAATTGAGCTAAAGTTAATACAGACATAACAATAAAGTGAGATATATTAGAAGATAAATTGTTTAAATGCCACCATTACTATTACAATGTACGTAATTCAATCAATTAATGCTTTTGGGTTTCGGGGAAACATAATTATCGTATATATTTTTGTAGTTCAACTATTTTAGCTAGCAAAGATAGAAGGAGTTATAGCTATGTTGCATCATGACAGCCGAATCACGCTGACATGATGGGAGAGGTGGTAGAGAAGTGAATCACGTGGCATGAAGGGAGAGGTGGTAGCGAAGTGAACCACGCTGGCATGAAGGGAGAGGGGGTAGGGAAGATAATCACGCTGGCATTATGGGATGGGTGGACGTAGCGAAGAGAATCACGCTGGCATGAAGGGAGGGGTGGTAGCAAAGAGAATCACGCTGGCACGAAGGCAGAGGTGTTAGGGAAGAGAATCACGCTGGCATAAAGGGAGAGGTGGTAGCGACTATTATTATGACGGCCAGATAGACTCACACTTCATAGCTAAGATGGCACCGGTGCTGATGTGAAATATTAGATTATGGTGAGGATCATGATCGGAGGTCTAAACTATCCTACATATTTTGACGAGTGAAAAAGCAGTCATAGTAAATGCGTAAATATTATTCTACAAAGAACGTACCCTTTAAGTCAGGTGTGGCCAATCGGTCCATCGCCATCGATTGGTAGCTCACGGATTATGGTCGAGTCAATATCGGCTAGCCAAAACAACAAGAATAATATGTTCCTTTTCCTGTTTTATTAACATTTCAAGAAATATGTAAAGGCCAGATCCCACAGTGTATCGATTAGATCGGTCTATTGTGTAGTGGGTTAGATGGATCTTAGCTGAAAATAGTTGGCCTCCCCTGATTTACATTAAATGTATTGTATTGCAGTTTACACAATTATTTTACACGGGCAACCCATTTAAGCGTTTTATGTGTGAAAATAAGCAACGCAGTATATGCAAATTAAATTATTTTAATATAAACAAGCATCACATAAATCTAGTCGGTGCACCGTACGAATATCGAGTCGGCAATTACAATACATTTACATACAGATTTGGTTGGATTGAATTTCCACGGTTACAGTCGGCTCGTTAATTAACCTAAAAGGAGTGTAATTGGTTGAGAATTTAAGCCTCGTGTTAACATTGAGAATTTTTTAATTCTTCTTGTTTTTGTTGTGTCGAGTGTAGTTTTATAAGCGCAAATAATTCTTATGTATTTATCTTATAGAATTCGAAAAATCAAAATCGAATAAAAAATCAATTGAAATAAATTTTGTTGTATCGATTAACTTAAAAAATAAGTTACCATTCTAATAGGATTCGTGAACATAAGGTGATATTATCCTGTAAACGAAGTTATTTCAATTTTTCCGTGATACTTATGTAAGAAAATACATCATAGAATGTAAACTTTACTTCACAGTTCAGTTAACGCTTTAAGATATCTCTCTTAAAGTGTCTAAACAATTTTATACCTAACTTTTTGTAGATACTTTACGGGTTTTAACACGATAAACTATTAACAAAAGGTACTAGCGAAAACATAATAATATACCTTTTGCTCGACGTTTCAGCCGGGTTACACTAGCCGTTGTTTTGCCACCAACTTTTAAACACTACACTAATGCTTCATATTATTAATTATTATTTACTTTATCTCTAACGAACGAAATTCATAATTTATTTGACTAGTTGGAATCTGAATTTAATACGGGGATTATTTTTTAATATTTAACTCTTTAAATATATTAATAGGTAATAATTCTACATTTTATGTACGCTTTATGTGTTTAAATCACTCCTATATTCTCAATCTTAAATCACTCCACTATTAACATAATATTATTTCTATTAATATGTACATTGCACTGACATGCGGATGTGCGACAATAGACACGCGCCATCTTGAGTGTTTTTGTTAAGGTTCTCGAACGTATGATGCAATATGGACTGACCTTATGGCGTTATTTCATTTGTTATTGTTTATATAAGTAATTTCATAAATTTGTTGGTCACGTGCGGGCAAGTATAGTGAATATAAGTATAATGCAAGTAAAAAAAAAAGTAAAAAAAATGTGATTAAAATAACCTTTAAAATGTAGTGACATTTCAGCCGGATTAGACCGCATCAAGACATGTGATTTTTGAGTTTTCGATAGTAGGGGAGGAGAGAAGAAGGATAACACGTCTGCATTGTGCGGTATCTTTATCTATGCGGATGTTTATCAATACGGATATTTATCTATGCGAATGTCTAATGTCTCGTTTGCTCCTTATACTGTTAAAAAAAAGATAGCAATTTAGCTAAGACAACAGCCGTATTGCGTTATGTTGGCAATATTATAAAGATTTACCAATGAGTATCTATTATAGATTACCGACTATGTATATACATTGATCAGTTATATTTATTCTATCACAGACCGGTCACAGACAGCAGTATACATAGGTTTAGAGATATAAGGACTATTAACAGACAGCCGTATATGCATAGGTTAAGAGATATAAGGACCGTTCATAGACAGCCGTATATACATAGGTTTAGAGATATAAGGATCTTTAACAGACAGCCGTGTATGCATAGGTTTAGAGATATAAGGACTGTTAACAGACAGCCGCATACGCATAGGTTTAGAGATATACCTAAGGGCTGTTAACAGACAGCCGTATATACATAGGTTAAGAGATATAAGGACCGTTCATAGACAGCCGTATATGCATAGGTTTAGAGATATAAGGACTGTTAACAGACAGCCGCATACGCATAGGTTTAGAGATATACCTAAGGGCTGTTAACAGACAGCCGTATATACATAGGTTAAGAGATATAAGGACCGTTCACAGACAGCCGTATATGCATAGGTCTAGAGATATAAGGAACGTTAACAGACAGCCGAATATGCATAAGCTTAGAGATATCAGAACTGTTAATATATACCCGTTTATGTATAGGCTATAGATATAAGGACTGTTATATATACAGCCGTATATCCATAGGTTCAGAGATACAAGGACAGTCAATATACAGCCGTATATGCTTATAGGTTTAGAGAAATAACTATGCTCAGTAATGTAGCCGGCGCCGCTTTACTCCGCACATAATAAAAACCATCCTCACCGTTGGCTGCACTCTGTAATATCATATTTTTCTCCTCCCATATTCACTGCACTCGTGGAATATTATGTTTAAGGCCGTGTATGCATTAACTGACAATTATAATAATATTTTATAGTTGCCGTTCTCCGAGCTTTACTAGTTGTATGATGTAGATACTACCCTTTTTTACCAAACCATTTTTCAGAGATTTATGAAGTGACTAAAACCATTCGTGTTTCATCTCTTACCTTCCCTTTAAAGTCCATATCGGACAGATAAACGAACCTACATTGCCTTTTATGTATATATTATATAGATTATCTACGCACAGATTTATTTATCATTGCGCACACTTTAAATAAGACATAATAATCACACCATCCCTACTAATGATAAAATTGTAAATGTAAGTTTGTTATGCTTTCACGCCTAAACTACTAAACTTTGTACACATGTTCTTAGAGATATTAGAAAAGAGTTATATATGGATATTTAAAAAAATATATATATTCGGACGCGAGCGAAGGCGCCAATAAAAGCTAGTTAATATTAAAATACATGCATTCTATGTGTACTGCACTTTATAATTTAAGCCTGTTCCTGGCCTTAAGAGTACAAAATTACCTTAAATAACGCCATGTGGTTTCTTCCCTTACTCCGCCGTGGATCAATGTGATCTAGTCTAAAGGGTGCATACATTTGGGTAATTATATTGCAATAGGGTTACGCAGATGTTGTACTTAATTACGTTATCGAAGGATATGTGTGTGTATGCGATCTAAGGAACATAATACAATAAATAGATCTTTTTTAGATAATATAATAAATAGATAAATTTTTTTGTAGGGTGGTAAGGAGCAGTCGGAGCAATTTTCATGGCTACCGACGCCCATAGGCATCCGCATAGAGGTACATATGCGTTGTCCTCCTTCTCCTCCCTCCTCCTCCAGCACAGCTGTCACTCTACGCCGGTATCGTACAAGCGAGGTGTACTTCCCCGGTCTTGTCTGCCCAATTCAGATAAATGCAGTGTGGCACTGTCTCGTACAAAACAAAAACAAAAAATACATATTATATTATTGCAAATTTGTTTAAAAACATGTAGGTACAGTGACTGTCCGTTGTAATGGAACAATTTCACTATTGGAGACCTATATGCCCTGGAAAGGTTGCGCGACGGTCATATCCCTGAGTAGACCACAGAGTAATACAGACGGGAAGAAATGGGTAATTCCCTCCTTATGGGCTTACCTGGCAATGGATTACGAGAAACTCACAGGTCCCACGAAAATAGACAGCTTAGCTGTTACTTTACGTGGCGACGGTATCATGTGATGATGTCAGTGAGAGGTACCTCCACGGTCATGTCCGCTGCATGACACTACTTTTGTCAATAATGCAGTGATTAATTTGCATACCATGATATTGACCTTCTTAGCGTTTAATAAAGCAGTATAACCACATATATTAATAATAAAATGTTTGAAATACTAAGTTATAATAACATTTAATAAAGCAGTATAACGACAGATATTAATAATAAAATGTTTGAAATACTAAGTTATAATAACATTTACGTTATTTATTTGTAAATAAAATTGTAATGTAATTATAAACGAGACAGTTGTAAGGTACAGTCGCCACAGGAAAAATCCTACCGTTACCAGATGCTGTAGCAACAAAATATTATGTTGTAGTAAATGTATTATGTTCAACCTTAGATACTTCACTATCTATTCTGAGACACTTGTGACACTGTACATTTATAGACTTAGTAACTGTTGTTAACAAATGATTTTATAAAATTTGATAGATTATTATCAAATCAATAATAATAATACCTAGAAGGTTTCTTATAAAATTTATCTTATTATCGTAATAGCATTATTATATCATTATAAAGTAATAGTGAGTCACATAATAATTATAATCATCGTAAAACGCAGTACCTATGTTGTTTGAGCAACGTATTCTAGTACATCGTCAGCTTTAGTAAAAACTGGCGTAAAATGATAGCTGTCGTGTTTCGTGCGCTGCGTATCTAGTGTATGCCAATGATCATTGAATTGGGGAAGACCGAAGGATGTTAATACATCTGTATGACATGCCAATGTCTCTCAGGGGCGTCATTAGTCATGAAAATAGCTCGTTTCCCACTTTATATTAAAAAAACAACTCCACAGATTTTTCCGCGATCGACTGTACTAGAGATTTCGTTTCCAATTCTGCTACGTGACCTTTTTCACTCGAACGTCACATGCTCAACAAACGAGGTGTCTTTGAAAACGTAATTAGAAAATTCCCAAATGGCGTCCCGTTTTGCGCTTTCCGGATTTCTCGAGTTCCGACTCTGAGGCCGGACTCGCAAATTAGTTTTGTTCCTGGCTCCGTCTGGCGCAAATAATATAAAAACAAAAGCGCCGGCTTTTGGCAATGAACTTTTTTAATTCTGTTACACTTTAATTCTAGATTTAATCTAATAGTTTATTTGGGAACGACAATAGTATAACAGTTTTGTAAAAAGATATTCTCTGTTCTCGACATCAACTTTTATACGAAACTAAAATTATTATAAAGCTAATATTTATGTTGTATAATATTATCAATAAGACACGGGTGACTGGACTTATTTTTGTGTGTAAATGATATAACTTGTTAATGCCCGAAATTTTGATTGCGGCAGTCATCTTTTGAAAATTCATCACTACGCGCTATATATCACAAAAGTGTAAACGCAGGCACAAATGTGTTTCCTTCGATATCCGATTGCAATTCACTTCCTACTCCATCATCATCAGCTAGAAGCCGTCCAATACAACCCATAGACATCCGCATAGATGTTATACAAATGCGTTTCCCTAATTCCTCCACCCTCCTCTGTGGCCACCGGCTTTTTTTAAGCCGTTATTGTGTAAACGAGAAGTACCTCCTCACTCATACCAACCCAATTTGGATGGCGTGGCACTACCTCTTACTAACCACAATCATTACGGAAAGTGTGAGGTTTCACCATCAGTAAAACCTAACACTTTCCATAATGATTAAGATGAAGTTTAAAGTGTAACCCCCGGTACAAACCCATTGGATATTCAGTTCCAATCTGCAAATAAATATTTGATATCCAACCCCCATACATGTAAATCACTGTACCTATTAAATCCATAGGGAATACTTACAAATTCCAACTCAAATAATTACCCTCAAATTTGAATAATAGTACCTACTAAACTAGAACGTTAGTAAGAGGTAGTGCTATGCTGTATTGCAACGGAACTGGGCCGGCACTACCAGAGGGGTCTTGCTAACATGATATCGCCGCGCCGCGCCGTAGTGACATAATATGCCTTCGCGTTTCGTGCGGTTTTTAAGCAGTTCAAGGACAAAAGGAGAAATCCATTGAAAGAAAGAAAGAAAGAAAAGTTTTTTATTCAAAATAGAATTACAGGAATTACTTTTTGAACGTCAGCAATTAAATCTACCACCGGTTCAACCCTAGCCCTGTCCTGAGAAGAACCGGCGAAACAAACTCAGCGGGCCTCATTACTGGCATATAGTAAACCTGATTGTTAACTAATTATTTTGTCGCATAGGTACCTACCTAACGATAGCTTGCAGCGGTGATGATGATTATATTTTATTGACGATAATTAGAACGAGTAAATAAGAGTGAGTCGTTGTAACGACAATAAAAAAATGTGCAGAATGTGCAGCTGTCATGTCATGTTATACTTTTTGAACATATAAAATTAAAAAAAAAACGTAATGTAAATACCGAAACATAAAAAGTTCTTAGCAAATCGCTTCGATATTTTATGATTATTTGGATGCTGATAGCCAAGTTTTTGTAATTTTACTATAACTAAGGTCACTTATCATTATAATTAAGGTGTATCTAACGACTCCCTTACACTAAATACTGAGTACTATAATGAGTGCCAAGAATATATAGACAGATATTGAAATTCAGTCTCAGAACTGATAAGGCGCGCCAAAAAAAGATTTTGTTTATTTTTCTTTCTCTTTTTGTAATAGTGATTAATATCCTTTACTTACTTATTGGTTACATCGTTTTGACAAATAAAATTTCATTTATTTATACAATAATAAATTTGAAAAAATCACCCTTATTTCTGACGCAGTCGATAAAAGCCTAATTAGTTACAATACTTTATAAATTAGACAATTCAGCATTAGGCCGGTATACACAGTTAAGTTGAAACAGAACCTTCCCGTTGCGGTACTTGTGTAATTGTTTCAGATAAATTAACAAAGTAGTTCCCAAAGAGAGCCTGGAGACGGTTTAATTGTGTGCGACCTTTTGTGTGATAACAACCTTGTTTTCCTAAAGCAACAAATTGTACAAATTTTAATTTTTGACATTTTGTATTCTAGTTTCGTATTTTATGAGGATAATATTTTTTTCTTTTCTTTCCAAGGAGCACCAGTTACTCACAGACCGCATGTAACGAGACAAAATAGCTACCACTTTAAGGAGGTATTATGTGAGTAAGTTTTCCCGGCAGTGCTGGCCCAATTCCGCTGCAAAACAGCATGGCATTATCTCTTACCTTTTTCGTAATATTTACAATTGGCAGGCCATTCCTATCGCTATGTGTATAGGCAAATCACATTCCATCATGGCAAATTAATTTTTCCTGAGCCTTTGTCGCCCACTAGTGGTTAGGGTTGGCACAACTTCTCTTTACTCTGAATAGTCCTCCTGCAAGAAACTTTCGGCCACATCGGTCCAACGGAAAACTGAAATTTTAAAAGGGGGAGCAGCATCGTGGTTATTTTTTTTACTTCATGTTGTCATTATACAAATTACCGGACGTATCGTGCGATTTAATCATAAACCTTTTGACGAAGACATGATCTTTTATATCTGTTCTTAACTGAACTAACATGGATTGCTTTAAGACTATTTTAAAGCAACAATAACGTTATTGTTTAGATATCATTATATTTGAACACATAATTGGTGCTTTAGGAGATTTTTTTTTTTTTATTTATGAGAGGTATCAGCGAAGGTTTGCTGCAACGTCAGTTGTTGCATCTTATTTAATGTTATTTTAAACTATAAGGCATCCGCATAGAGGCTTGTACTACACTACTCCATTACCTATTAAAATGTCATCAAAATGACACATATGTTTTTTTACTTTTGACTTTATATAGCAACTGGCCGTGGTAATATGTCGTACCACGGACAGTTATATCGATGGAGTTATGGACTGCGCTTTCGCTGTGCAAACTCAGCGTGTGATATGCTTCAGACAGCATCTACATAACCAAATGTATTGCTGATACTGCTAGTTCACAAGGTAATTAATTATATTATTAAACGAGATATTCGGTAAAGCATTTATTATATAAATGAAATGGGTTTAGAATTCATATGCAGTAAGTAAATAAATTAATAAATTAACTTATTAATTTTAGAAAGAATGTCACTGTTATGTGCAATAGTTGACGCACCCTCACTCGGACTCTCTCTCTCACTCGGAAACACTCATTGTGTGGTCACCAATGAGTGTTTCCGATGGCCCATGGAAGGGGAAGGATAATGTAGATCTATGTATAAGTTTAATATCTACCTATAGGTATGCATGGACATCGGTAGTCACTAAATAGTTCCGATTTCTCGTTCGCCCCCGTATACTATACTTTTAGTAAGAGGTAGTGCCACACTGCATGCTTGCATGCCTACCTACCTGTACCTCTGGCTTCCACGAGACCGGCGTAAAGTGACAGCTATGCTATCGCGTTTCATGCGATGTGTAAGTAGCGGGTGGCCCATGGAGGTGGGAGGAGAAAGGAGGGCAGCGCATTTGTATACCCTCTATGCGGGTGTTTCTGGTCGTCGGTAGTCATGAAAATGGCTCCAACTGTTCATTTGCCCCCTATACCTACCATAAAAAAAAAACTATAATAAAATCCCTTTGTGGTGCCAACCACTGCATGTTTCTTTCCGCTTTATGATTTCTCTTGAGAACAATAAATATCTTCGGCAAACTTATGTTTATTGCTTAACTTTGGCAACATTCAATTAATGACAAGACATCCCATCCCGTGTTGCTACAACTAAACATTAGGTTACGACTAGACATTATAATTAAACGGAATATTATATCTATCCCCTCCTAGGAGGATCAGCCATCCGGAAGTAACGATGCGTGCACCCCCAGCAGCTAGGCGCCCTCGTCTCTGTCTATTATTAATTACACTGTGAAGATGGCGGCGAATTTTTTATGTAATTTTATTTTTAAGAGGTACCATGTGCTAGAGGTGTGCCTAAGAGTGATATTTGAGTAGCAGCGATCGCCCTGAGCAGTTGTAAAAAATCGCCGTGAATAGTAGCAGTGATTTAATCACTCTTTACTTTAGCGAGCTGCATCGCTTCCAGCGATCACAGCGAACGTGTAATAACAGTGACCGGTCGCTGTAAGCATGTAGTGATCGAAATCACTGCTTGCGCAAAGAGCATTCACTACAGCGATCGCTGTTTATGAATATCACAGTGATTTTTCACGGCGATCGCAATCACCGTCTCACCACTACCATGTGCAGCCGAATCGGGCTAGCACGACCGGGTTATGTCTAGGTCACATGATTCCACCGCGAAGTGTTGCAGACTTTTGTGCGATTTATAAGTTTACAGTGACGTATTTATTAAAATCGGCAGTAATTATCAAACGGGAATCAACTGCAGTTTAAACGATGTTTAAGGGCTTAAGGGCATCGATATTCACTTAACAGTATTTACAGTTTTGAAGTCTTTGATTATATATACGTGTATATTTATCATGGGACCACATACAATCAGGGTTCTGGTATCATTAAAAATGATACCAGAACCATTATACTGAGTGGTTACCGTTTTGGGTACTGGTTACACTGTTGTGCATTTTCCCGTTCTCTATTATTTACGTTTTTTTTTTATAAGTTTTTTGTAGTGTATGTGATATTCTTAATATTATTATTTAAGTATACTTTTGTTTCTTTTTTTTTTTATTTATTGTTATTTTGTTTAGAATATATTAAGTTTCTTTTTTTGTATAAAAAGTGTAACTGGCCCAAATAAATAAATTCTTATTCTTATTTAATCAAAGATTTGAAGTATTTTTTGGCTTATTTCGTATACATATTAGTCAGTAAGACGAATGTTTATTATGAAGTTTCATTCTTACTTCTTATAACACAGAACCCTACATACAACGGCACATTTGTATAATACATAACGCAGACAAAATAACAGCTTATTGGCGAATAATGAAATTGAAATAATTCTGCATAATGTGATTGGACTGACTTAATCAGATTTAATAATTACCCATATATTTTTTGCTTATTTAATTAAAATGTATATTATTAAACTTAAATGTGACAAAGTTTAAATTGAAATCACAATCTTATTTCGTTTTTGTCACTTCGAATTATGTCAATACCGTAAGAAATGTAATTAATGTTAATTAATTAATTTATGCCAAAAAGATTATAATGAAAGTTTTGTCATGTAACTTTTATAAAAGTAATTTTAATTATATCAACGGACTGTGGACATTCAACGTCCCAGATCCATATACTTTTCTATCATGACCTAGATTTTATTTGGCAATTATTATATAAAAACATAATATTGGTAATTTCAAAACAGTTTTCTTTGCGGGCCTATGTTTTTCTTTGTCCCAGATAGTTGCAGAGAATTTCTCTTGCTCAGTTTTTATACCTACCTACGTTTCAATTTGTCATTTCTATTACATTATCTCTCTGACTTTTCTTAACCTTGATAATGATATGTCATAATTCAAAACGAAAAACGAAACGACCGATCGTTCTAGTGGGATCAAGAATCGAAATACCGATTAGATTTAGAAATGAATCAGTGTAGGAGATAACCGATTTATTTAGAAATAGATGCTAGATTGCATGTCAAAATATAAATTAAGTATTATTGATTTCACGTCCCTCGACTCGAATATTTTCAATAATATCCGTTTCATTCTTGTATAGAACAAATCCTAATTTATTTTTAATCACATGGAATAACAAAGAGCATTATTTTGGTAAGTTTCTATTAGCCAGTGCCAAGGTCTTCCATTTTGTCTTGCTTCTGCCTTATCTTGTGACTCTATTTTGTAGGCCTATAATAATCAACAGTGGTTGACAGCATGCTGATAATGATTACGATGTTGAATATAACACGTTTGAACCCTCAGGGCAACACATTAAATACAAAACACGTGGGTAACTAGAAATGTTTTATGAAGAAAACTTGTAACGAAGTTTTGAAAGTCAAGAAGTTTATGAAATTTTGATTGCAACCTCATTAATTGCAATTAAATTTAAAAACAACGTATTCATCAGGTTTTACGCCTTTGCGTACGCTACCCAGGAGCCCGGGCGGCTCAACCGGGTACAGTGTCGGGCTCGACAACTGGGTTGCCCCTACCGACTAAACCCCTGCTCCCCTGATCTTAAAGCAACAGGTCGCCTCAAGCGACAGACTGGCCTCAGTGAAAAGGCCAGACTCCTCTTCCTTCCACTTCCTCCACGTCGGAACCATGCAATGGTGTCAGGTTCCCATCCTAACCCCTGGTCCCAATGCTCCAAAGGAGCACACCACGCCGTACGTCCTAATCCACACCACCATCTGCTGATACAGAAGGACGGGTGGAAGACCTCCGACATTGGCTGGTCCCTTTCGCTGGGCGACGGACCAACCATTAAACGGCCGCAGAGGACAGGGAGGACGACAACGACACACCGCATCTACTCTCCCTCTGCGGCCCCACCGCCAACGCATCAGACGGTGTGCCCACGTTCCGTCGCGGGAGACAGGGTCCACGGCAACGACACACCGAGACACCTCTCCTCCCGCGACTCCTCCTCCACGGACGCATTCAAAATGGGCCCTTGGGCAAGTCCACTTGTAGCGTTCCCTCTTGGGATTCCTCTTGGCTTCACCATGGTGGTTCAAGCCTCGGTTACAAAGCCCCCTCACCACGGTGGAGACCCTTCGAGGGAGATCAGGTTTTACGCCTACAGCAGTAATCTGTATATCGATATTATTAACCCCAGAGAGTAGGTACCTACTCCTAAGTAGTATTCCTATAAAGCTGTGTGGGTTCGCCTCAGCAATTGATGATTCCCAAAAAAACTACTTCGTACCTGTACAAACAACAATGAAAGATGAAATATAAGTATGAAATTATCCCTGAATTCACACCCCAAAAGCCAACATAAAAAAATATTCCATAATCGAAAACCGTGTTGGTATACCAAATAAATTATTAAACATACCGAACGTACTCGTAGTCATAGGAGTGCAAAATAAAAAAGAATACGTACCGTCTTTGTACATCCCCAAAACGCGCGTCACTTTTTACAGCCCCCGAGCCCTATTAGCTTTCAAAGCTGTAAAAATTTCCGACCCCTCACTGTTTAGAATAACTCGACTTCAAAGATGTTTAATAATTTCACGGCATGCCTTATTTTTGTTACATAAAATTTGCATGAACCGTCGTACCTTTTATAAATTTCCGCTAAGTTGTCTCGGATTCTCGGGGAATGTTTTCCCTGCGCGAAACACGTGGACGTCAAAGTGAACGTAATAGTGAACACACATTTGTAGAATCTCGAATAAATATAATATCGTACTTGACAAAATATTATTTTATTATTAACTAGCGGAACTTTTCATAATATAGGGGTGGGTCCAAACGAGACGTTTTACAGATAAGTTGCCCTCCTTCCTACCTATTCTTTTTCTCCTTTCTCCATGGGACATCGGCTATTCACACACACCCCCTTCGAAACGCGACAGCAAAGCTGTCACTTTATGCAGGTATCATTTAACGAGAAGTGCTACTCCAGTCGTGCCTATCCAATTTGGCTGCAAATCATCATAGAACTACGTCTACTTACTACCGAGGTTTCTCATGTAAAGCCCACTTACTCTGCTCATTTGTAAGAATAGTGATGGTGTATAGAATAAGTATAGTGCTTATCGTCGTCTTACTGCAAGAACTCATTATCTGACATTTACGAAACATTATGAAATCATTGTTTTCATTATTTTTTCATTAATAACACTATATTACAAAGTTATTAAAGGAGTCAAAACTAATTAATTGATTAGTTTTGGTTTCATCAATAAAACTATATTAAAGTATTATCAATAAAAAATTGATTTTTAAAAATTTTGGAAATGTCAACTAATGAGTTCTTGTAGTTAGCCGACGCTATAGCCATATTACAATAAAAAATAATTATTGCAATCGTACCAATAGTTGCTGAGTTTATCACATTCAACGTTATGCTTTTGTCATCACTACTAAGATTATGAATGTGAATGTACATAAGTTTGTTTGTTACGCTTCAACGCTAAATCTTCTCCACTGATCATCATAAAACTGTGTAGGTACACATATTTTTAGAGGTATTAATATAAAAAAATATTTAAGGCCCGAGCGAAGCAGCAGCTAAAAGCTGGTATTTAATATTGTTAAAATATATCTCACTAGCAAACTCGTGCCCACTCCGATAGTCATTAAAAAGTAAAATTGTTCAATCTTAATAAAATTTAAGTAGGTAAAGTAACATAGTTACTTCCTGATAATAATTTAGCATTCTATAAAGTGTTTTTGGGGCCTATTCGATACAAAAAATTCTATTTATAATATTAGTATTTAGTATACCAACATTTATTCCTTCTTCGTTCATGGATAGCTGCAAGCCATTGTTTAAAAATAAAAGAAATTTGTGTTTTTGTTAAATTAAACCCAGGTTATTTTCAGCTTAAATCAGAGATAGGACGAACTAATTAATGATATAAATTTAGGTTATATCTCCCGATGTGTGATTTAAATATTTATAAAAACAATGCATATATACAAGCAATAAAAATATACAATGCCTTACCTAATAAATTCAAAGACTTACCTTTTAAGTTATATAAAAAAATGTGACGTGGCTTATAGATAAATGCTATTATAATTTAAATGATTTTTTTGTAGATAAAGATACATGCCAATAATTTATATTGTACTATAATGCGACGTGAATAATATATATATTTTCCTTTTTTTAATATAGTTTTAGTATTTATTGACAATTATTTATAATGACATAATTTACCAAATTTATTTTTAAAAATTATTTTGTAATTGTTACATTAAGTTTTATTTTGTTAAATTCACTTACCGTTCATACGGTAGAATGTATTGAAACAATAATTATTTGTAAAAACACCTACACATATTACTATGTTCATGTGAATAAATAAACGATTAAATGATTAAATGATTCGTACATTGGCCACAAACTAAGAGTTTACTTACTCATGTGCTAAGAGTTCAAAAGTATTGCATACAAAACTTAGTGACGCAAAGCAATGGACGAACACAAATGATTTCCTAAATGTATTTCAAACAGTAAAAGGGCAGAAATCAGAGTGGCCAGCCTCTTACTGGATGTGCAATATAGCGTATATCAATTGTGGAACATTGTGAAGTCGACCGCCTAGACCGGTCTTTGAACGTACAATATGGAAAAAGTAATATTGGCGATCGCTTCCAGTTCATATGGTAATAACGGGGGCAGAAATTTGTGGTTTGACGTTTGTAGTTGTTGATGTCAATATTTGTCTGCTACTCGTTAGTGCCTGAATCGGTTAAGCATTATTAGCATTTAATGTTCATTATGTACTTCACAATCATGCTTGTTATGCTGTGGTGTTTTGTGCGCTTTCCGAGTTTCCGATGGCCTATTGAGGGGAGTAGAATGAGGGCAATACTACTGCAGAAAATTATGACATCGGAATTACCTCTCGTTTACATGGTACCGCCAAGAAAAGAAATGTTATCGCGTATTGTATGTGAGTAGCCGGTGGCCCATTCGAGTGGAGGAAGAAAAGAGGGCAACACATAACCGCGTAACAATCTTGCGGATATCCATGGGTTACAAGGCATGGAAGATTTCGATTAGAAAAAAAAAGATGCGATATCGGTCGTCCTCAAAATGGTTTCGATTGCAGGTTCAGTCCCTTACAGTTTAAACTATACTATCTATACTTGTATTAAATAATATAGTTTTTATATTATTTCCACTTTTTATTAATTTAAATTACATTTAATACGACCGGTTTCGATAACTTATCATCAGGTGTCGACTTATCAAAACCGGTGGTATTAAGTGTAATGTAAATTATTAAAAAAGTGGAAATAGTATAGAAACTATAATTATTAATACAAGTATAATATGAATTTCCATAAAGGATTACTACATTCTATAAACTATACTATACTACCTCTTAAGAAAAGCCCAGACCGCCTATCTTCGACTGATCACAAACCAATTACCAACAAAATTTCGCTTACAAAGGAGGATCTCCTTAAATATTTACAACACAAAATTCACTTTATCTGGCTATGGTTCTATCGAGCCTATCTCCTGCCTAAGCTTTCAATAAGCATTAAAGATTAGACAGGATAAGAATAGGCCAATTAAGATAATTGACTTCTCGTTCTAGAATACGAATTGTTGCCTTAGATGTTAAGTAATTTGATTCTAGGTTCCGATATTATAAATAATCTCAGTCTTTTTTTGTGTACAAAATTCCGACGAAATTTGTTAAATATATTGTTATATTAAAATTGTAATAAAGAGGTTAAGCTTCTAATTTTGGTTGTTGTGGAAAATCTTCGGAAATACCGATTCGTTTATGAAATTTATTTTAATAACAGAAAACTACATTATTAAACATAGGCTATATTTTTGTTTTGAGTTTTGGCAAATCACATTTTTGAGAGGTCATTGGTCCACTCAAAAGACTGACTGACATAGTGATCTATCAACTGAGTCGGGCTGAGATTTGGCATGCAGATAGATGTTATGACGTAGGCATCTGCTCTGAAAGGATTTTTAGAACTTCTACTTCTGAGGGGGTGAAATAGGGTGTTGAAATGTATATGGATATCTTTCTTAGAAATTAAACGCAGGTGAAACCGCGGGGCACAGCCAGTAATAATTATGTGGATGTTTAAGTGTGTCCGTCTTTTTCAGAAGGCTCCGTGTACCTACTAGTCTGCTTGCTGGTTGAATGATAAAAACACTTAATTCTTCTCTACGGTCCATCTGATAAGAGATATCGTAAACAATCGTATTGCAAATGGAGTTTTTTATGGATATCTGTGTGTTTAAATCTTCAGAATGAACTTCATTTTATTACTTTATGATCTTCAGATATGGCCAAGCGGTTTATAGACGACAATAACAATAAAACTGAACATGAAAAACAAAAACAAATTTGGCGAATTTTATAATGTTATTTAGTAAATAGTGGTTAAGCGATCAATTCCTTTTTTTTTTGTTATCGCAGGATAATATCTTTACGCACGCTACCCAGGAGCCCGGGTGGCTCGTAGGTACAGGGTCAGGCTCGGCGATTGAGTGCCCCTACCGACTAAACTTCCAACCTTCAGCCGTATTAAGTGGAAGATCCCGGATCTGATGGCTACCTGATCCTCCGGCGAAAAGGCTAGACTTATTCTCCAAAGGGGACTGCCCGGTCTCCATTAGACAGTCCTGACGACGCGCAACGTCGTGTCTAGCTGGACGGGTTAACGTATAATTCCCTGTTGGAGAGTGTTCATCAACGCTTTAGTAAGACGTAGTGCCATGCTGCATTATGGTCGGATATAGCCTGCTCAAATGACACCGCCCTAAAAGTGATAGCTATGCTGTCGCGGTATGTGCGGTTTTTGAGAAGCCGGTAGCCCGTCCAGAGGGAACGGATGGCTTGAACGAGGAAAACGTATCTGTATAAGCGTTTGCTGTACGGATAATAAAAGTTTTGCAGTCAGGTTCATGTGGAACCATAAGGAACCTGTGAAGAAGCACAATATTTATGCAACTGTATGCAGGCACAAGTGTAAACGCAGGAACAAGTGTAAACGCAGGCATAAGTGAAAACGCAGGCACAGGTGCACTTTCTATTCTCTCATCCTCCGATCCAGCACCGCAAATCTTTGAATTATCCGAGCCTTGGAGAGCTTTATATCATGTTCTCAGATGCGTTCATGACACCAATTTACTAACTCTGGGATGTAGTTTAGAAATTAATTAAAAATTAAAATTTTAATATTAACTACGGTTTACCCTGCTTATTACTGGACTTATACAAGACAGCCAAATTCAAGCTTATATTACTACAAAACCTGTTTCTATTGAGTCAGACTAACTTAGATGACTAATATAATTTTAGACGACTGATGTAGGAATAGTTTGTATTTGTACATTTATTGTTAGAACTTTGTATAAGTAATCTGTGGAAATTTTATTGATGTATATTATTACTGAAAATTTCGTAATTTTAAGTATTGTACCATCGTTTATTTCCCATATAAAAATAATAAAAAAAATACCACCCACAGAGATTTGAAGTCGGTGCATTAAAAAAGCATAGACTTATGACAGTTATAGAAACGCATAATGATAACTGACATCTGTTAATTTATTCTCCGTCTTCTCGAATTATCCATCTGATGTAAATAACAGATGGTTGTCATTGGAAGAGGATCGCACGGACATGACTAACGATATGTCGGATTCCGCCCGTACATGTTAATCGCATTCAATGCTTCCTACACTAATTTACACTGTTTATTTTGTAAACACAATCTTAAATGAATCACCAATTAATGACGGATAGTACAAATTTAACATCTACGGTGCGGTAATAAGGGTAACCTTTTGTTTTGGTTGTAGTTAGATAAGTTTGTACAAGAGAATCTCCTCAGGCATTACGATGTCGTCTCAACTGGGTTTTTGACAGACGAATTAATTTTTCACACTGACGAGATGATTGTGTAAATAAGGGGCTTGAGAGAATGTTTTCACATACAACAATAACAACGTTGTTTGCCTATGACATTGAGATTTCATGAAAATACGTTAATATGTTCTATTCATTTTTCGAAAGAAATAATAGTTGCCTATTAAGTTGTTTACGATATAAACATATAAATTAAAATGTGAAGGGTATTTATCTGTTTGATTTTCTTAGATTAAGAAACTATGAACCTATAAATATAAATAAAATAGTATGAGGAAAATCAGCAATTGTATCATATGTCGATTTCAGTTTTGAATTTATATTTTAAGCTGGATCTCTTAATAAATATTTTGAAATGGCAAATATGTGAGTGAGTATGACGTCCCGGATTACAGCAATGTCTCACAATAAAACAAAGAGCTTACACATATTAACAAGTAATTTTATTTTATATAAAGTTTTTTTTATCACATAGTACAAAATAATTAATTTTAACGGAGGTGTGGTGATCAGAGAGATATAGAACAATGATTAAAATACCAAATAACTAGTCTAGTAGATGGTTATACTCAGTAAAGACTAAGAAACGTGCAATATACAAACACACACAAACATACATATAATCATTCACCAATACGACCTATTTTTGATATAAAGGCATGTCGTTAAAACTCAAGGCATAATTATAATAACGAGAGCAATTCCCATTAATTGATAGGTGGTCTTATACTTAGCCTAACAATATATGTATGGATATTTGCTTATACCCACACAACTCCATACCGCGCTGTTCAACTGCGTAAACCTCGCCGGAATAGTGGCGAGAAAAAAAGTCTTTTGTCGATAAAACTAGTGATGGAACTCCCAAAATTAATAAGAGCACATTTTTTTTCGTAAAATAGCAAAATTCTATTTGTCTTTTAACAAAATTGATAACATTTCATGAGATGCGGTAAAATATTTTGGTTATAGAGTACGACGGAGCATTCGCACGCCCAGCGTAAGCCATTTGCGAAGCAAACTTTTTCAAAATTGGCAACGATAGAGGATTTCCAAACAATAAATTATTAGTAACAACACTACTACTAAAACAGTATATATCCATTCATTATTCATTGTTATTTAACTAGAATATTTTTTCCGCATTAAAATAATAATGGTAAGTCTAAATAAAAGGAATTTATTTCAAATTTGAAATAACAAAGTACCTATTGATTGGGTACCTACTGTCCGAAGATGGGGTCAAGAGTCTTCGCTACCAGCGTGTTACGTGCACGCTGGTTCACGCTCACAAATATTGCGGAGGAAGCACAAGGATGTACTCTGTTTTTTCTACCTTTTTAGAAACTGGGGATAAAGATATGTTGTTTTTGTTTAAACAACTAATAAAATAGACTTACAACTCAATGACTTTTTTCAATATCGATAGTCTATCGCCCAACCCTAGCAGTCATGGGCGGTTAAAGCAGTCTACTTGTTCCAGCCTTTCATGGTAATTACACCTCTGATTTGGATTACATTGTAGGCGAGTCGCCGTAATACAAAATTGTTTATAGCTTCTATGGGAACTTAACGGAAAGGAAAAAAACACTGTCAACATACAATATTATCGTCCACGGGGTTGGATATTAACCGACCCTTAGAGTTATGGGCATCGTAAAAGTTTAAGCACATCTTATAATTTATTTTACCCGACTGCCTTAAACGGAATGTATGTATGTGTATATGTATATTATATCTATGTGTGTAGATTTTTATGTTCTAGGGTACGCTCTGTACGGCTTGATAGATTTTGACACATGAAGATGTTGTTAGATTCTCCTTGACAAGACCACAGAGTGCCATATGTTAAATACATATTTAGTAATATTAGCTTTTAAACTACCAACCTTATAAATATTATTCCTTCCTTCCTTCCAATTATGTGCCAAATGCCACCAGATAATAAAACTGACAAACCTCACAAAATGCAACAACATACTGCATAGCTGTGCGGTAATAAGATGTAAACGAAAGGTGACTCTACCTTTATACTCTACTACAAGTTTCCGCTCAATGTGAAGGGAATTTAAGTGTGAATATTTTATTAAATTTTTTAATATGAAGTTTTTTATACAATGAGATGAGCTGGACACCGTCCGGAAAGATTGGCGCTGTCTGGCACTCGATAGTCAGGTATGGAAACAAAGTAGAGAAACTTTTTGCCCAGCAGTGGGACACACCAGAATAATAATAATAATAATATGAAGTTGGTAAAGCTACTACAGCGACTATCTCTCTAGATGCTAGCGATATCTCATCTCCGCGCTATTCTGTCTCAGATTTTGGAATGTTAGTTATTGAAAAATTTCAATAGGTAACTTTTTGGTCAATCCGGGATTCGAACCCGCGGCCTGACATCTGTGAACATGCTTACTAGACCACAAGTCATATTTTTGAAAACTATGACATCAAGAACTTTGCTTTCAGGAGTCGATTCAAAACTGTTTCACAATATACCTTGTACGACAAAACATAATCGCGCGAACGATTCTCAAGATTCACAAATGTGGTTAACTTCGGCGGCATGTGGCGTCCCAGAAACTATTTTGCGAGGCTCTTATCCCATTTTCACGGAGTGGAAAGTTGTACCCAAGTTGTGCACAACAGGTGTTTAAGATATGAGTTTCCTTTTTTAAGGACTTTAAGGATATATCGCGTTATAAGAGCATACCCGCGAAATTGCAAAGCAGTTTGAAAAGAATGAAAATTTATTTCATGACACCTACATCATTATCATCAGCTGCAATCTGTGTGGTATTTTTTTATATTATAACGGGGCAAACGAGCAGTCGGAATTACGTTACGACGCCTATAGACATCCGCATAGAGGCTATATAGATGCATGTCTCCCTTCCGCCTCCTCCCTCCATGGGCCACAGGCACTTCTTACTCACCGCCCGGATTCAGCTACTTCCTGCGACCTTAATATTATGAATGATTAAATCACAAGTGTTAAAAACTTTATCTAATATAAAAAGCAACAATACTAATATTATTAGTATGGTTGCTTATTTTCTTATTTTTATTTATATATATAATATATATCAATAATCTATTTAATACTTCAAACATTTCTTTCCAATGGATGTTGACACTCTCTAAGACTCCTATGAGTAGGAGTAAATAACTTTAAATACACCCAAAGAAGTAAGCTCTATGCTAGTAAAAGTTGGACGATAATAATATTGATACAATAAATTTGTTAAATCAATATGATCCCTAATTATGTTAATAATTAATTATAATAATTAGTAACGTAAATAAACAACACATATTATTATTTGTGTTATAAATATTAAACACGTACAGTCCCGTTATTATTATAAATGCGAAAATTTTTATATATGTTTGTTATACTTTAACACACAGACTACTTAGCGAATGTAGATAAAATTTGACACACATGTAGATTATTACAATCTAGAATGACATAAATGTACTTTTATACCATAAAATAAAACTTACGCCTATCAAACCTCCTCACAGCGATATATACAAAAACAAACCCATCCAAGTAAACTAGGCACCAACTAATGGCTCTCTATAATGAATACGAGCTGAGTGGCTCGTATTAGGCAGTCAATCGGAGGAAATCACACTTCATTAATATTTAATTGTACATCCAATCAATTAGCCTGCGCAGATGCACTGCAAATCATCCCAGCACAGTTTGTAATTGAGGAGGGGTTAGTACTAAACTTAATAAAATCTATATACGCAGTCGTCTAGACGTATTTTAGCGTGGTTGTTCTACGCTATCTTTATAGGGATATAGACAGATGAATAAATAGATAAAAACTTTACTCGCAACTAGTTGACCCGACAGCCCTTGTCTTGACTAAATATGTTGTCATGGTAACGTGTTATATGGCCGAATTGTTAATCCATTATTTTGCCCTACAATATTGTATTTCAAGATGAGATACCGACTGCAAAATTATATCATATATTAATAAATTATAGCCTATATGTTACTGAGGACTAATACCTATACCTATAACTATAAAGTTTTATCAAAATCAAAAAAAGACATAAAATGACGTCTTCTACAGTTTTATTATATGTATAGGTTGCAGTAAATAGCTTATGCCCTCTTTATCCGCATATCTATTGCTGGGTATATTTCATACCTGCTATTTTGTTTTACTATAGTAAATATATACTATCTGTAGCTTTTTTTTTAATTTTTTTTATGATATAGGAGGGCAAACGAGCAGCCGGAGCCATTTTCATGACTACCGACGCCCACAAACATCCGCATAGAGGCTATACAGATGCGCTGTCTTCCTTTCTCATCCCACCTCCATGGGCCACCGGCTACTTACACACCGCACGAAACGCGACAGCACAGCTGTCACTTTACGCCAGTCTCGTGTAAGCGAGAGGTACCTCCCCGGTCGTGCCGGCCCAATTCGACTGCATGCAAGCATGCAGTGTGGCACTACCTCTTACCAAGCTTTGTTGTCAGTTTACAAAAATTAAAAAAAACACAGTCGCAGAATATAGACAGTTGTATTATAGTTACGCAGACGTGACGCCGTTTCTCCTTCTTGTTCTCCTGATGGGCCACCGGTAATCAACGAACCTCCTCAATTGCGTAACCGTAGCTGTCCCTTCGAGTCACCATTTTGTGAGTGAGCGTTACCTTCTAGGTGGTTTTGGCACAATTCAGTAGCAATGCAGAATGACGATTACTTTTTTTTATTATTATTTAAGAACAAACAGTTAGGTACATATAATTGATGAAAATCATAATTAAAAAAATTTCAAGATGTCTAAACCTATAGTTTTCTTAATGATACGTCGTTGTTTTTTAACCAAAATATTTTTTGAATGTGTTCTATCGTAGTAATATAGTAATAGGTCCAACTAAAGTGAAAGGTGTCGAAGAAGTGAGATAATTTTTCCTTAAAAAAAAACTACGATTTTCTTTAGAACAATTTATTCTTATTATAAAGTATTTAGAGAACCATTAATTTAACTGGCATTAGCCTTCTGGATTTTGACCTTCCATGTCCCAGTTGGCCTTCTTTATTAATTACTGAGTAAATAGTTTCTTGGACAAATGTCGCGTGAAACTGATATTATATCGATTTTAGGCGAACGTAAGGCTGTAAATAAATTAGGCTCTTTGTATTAAAATCTGTATATTTATAATATATAGTTTATATTAGTATTAGTAGTAGTATTAATTTTATAGTAGTATTAATTATTGACAATACCTATAAATTATAACATTCAGTAAAAGTTAGTGCCACACTGCATGGTTGGATGCAGTTGAATTGGGCCGACAGACACGACAGGGGAGGTACTTCTCGCTTACACGACACTGGCGTGCGGTAAGTAGCCGGTGGCCCATGGAGGGAAGAGGAGGAAAGGGGACAACGCATCGATATAGTCTCTATGCGGATGTCTATGTGCGTCGGTAGTCATGAAATGGCTCCGATTGCTCGTTTGCCCCTTTTATTTAAAAAATAATAATTACCACACAGATTGCAGCTAATGATAATGATGTAGGTGTCGTAAAAAAATGTTCATTCTTCACAATGCAAGTACCTTCTTGTATTTAAAATGTCAATTTATTGAATTCAATTCAACTCAAAATACACTTTGCATTAAAATAAACTATTATTACTCACTACAAGCACAAACTAGTGCCAGTATACTTAATATGACCTCGACTTAAAATATATTTTCTTTTAAAATACATTCTGCTTTAAAGAAAGTGTAGCACACACAATTGAAATAAAACATAATTATCGATTTATTACACAAATTCACCACAGTAGAGTTACAGTGAAATAACATGTCATAATATGATATTAGTTTGTTTTGAAAATCAAAAAAGTCACTAAGATCGAGTTGGAATTTTGAATTTTACAACTTTCATTGTGTGATTTTTGTAACGCTTTCGCCTTCACTAACTCAAGATATATATAATATATACATATATAGTGCGCGTATAGAAGTTTTACTTCAATACACTTTCCTTTTAAGCCTTTAGGATAATCGTCTTAGAATATGTGACCCTCTTTACATCATACGCATTCCTTTTCGGTGTAATTAATATTAATAGAGAATCACTCGTTGAGCTCAAAGCTCTGTCCCACAAGAAACCACAGCTTAATCATTTGATAATAATTAGTATTTCGAAGACTATAAGTACATCCATGTGCGTACTGTGGGGGGAA
>LUGF01008404.1:1237504-1252931 GCA_001625245.1 Calycopis cecrops
TACCTCCCCGGTCGTGCCGGTTATATAATTTATAATAAACGTATATCTGTTATAATTTAGTGTACCTATATAAAGTTAGCATAAGGTAGATGATCAGATTCAGAATTTCAAAACGCACAATTACCACACACGATTAACATGAATATATCATGAACATTGTAATAGTCACAAATAAAATGTCTAATTAGTCAAATTAGGTTGTTTTTTATTATAGAGCAAGCATTGAAAATTTGAAATAGCTATTCACCGATTCTGACTCTTTGGTACTTACGTCTGAAATGCATAATCTCATTATTATTTTTTCACGATATTTCATCGTACCTTTAAAATATATAATTTCATTTGTTTTTTCTATTTTGAACAATAATTATGAATGTTTTTAACTTTGTGTAATTATATCAGCTATATGTGAAGCGTATTGTATATAATGTATGTTTGCAATGTTATACTTTAACCACATAGGATTATGGCTTGAAACTTATTATGTAACTAAGCTAAATCGTGATATTAGATTTAATTATTACTACATTGAAAAAAAAATAAATGTAATTTTTGGATTGTAATTATTAGTTGTAACGAAAATTATTGTTTGTATAAAATGTACAAAGATATCTTGGAAATCGTAATAGAATTATACTGACGTTTTGATACTCATTACGACTTTTATTTCTATAATACTCGTCAAATATTAATTACTTTTAATTATAATTATAATATTTATTAAAACGAGATCAAAGATTATTAAATTAAGAATTCAAAAGTGGCTGGTTGGTAACGTAATTAAACATCTTTTAATTAAAATATGCATTATATTATTATTTGACGCTGCTTATTTAATTATAACTTCAAAAATTTACGTTTTAACATGTTATTTTAATGCATATTTTTATCTTCTTGGTATCTACCTATATGATTTATACAAAAATCATTTTTATGAGAACGCAGCTTTACAAAGCCCGCGAGATGTTTTAGCTTCTTTTAAATATAGCAGAGAAATATTTAAATTGCTATGTTAGAGCATAAATCTGAAGATATAATAGTTTTTCCATAAAAGGTACAAGTTGTAGGATGAGTGACGACTCGCTTCGCTCGTTCTAACAATATATTCGAACCATCAGAAATAAAAGTTCTGGACGACCAGGCTGGCGCAGTGGCACAGGTCTCGGATAAGCGGAGCATGTTGCGCCAGGGGTCGCGGGTTCGAATCCCCTCTTGGATGTTTATCTATGTATTATATGTATTCAATGTATAATAAAAATCTTAAATATATAAAATTTCATAAATTTATAAAACATTTTAAATATATTTCCGTTGTCTAGCGCCTGTAACACAAGTCCTTACGGTACTACGTACCGCAAGGGCTAGGCTAACGTCGTGTGTAAAGTCCACTTTACACCCGTCTCGGTGAACGAGGGGTACCTGCCCGGTCGTGCCGGCTCAATTCGGCTGCATGCAGTGTGGCACTAGGTTGTATTTTGCTAGGTTATGTAATTGCTAAAATTGAGGTTGTCTTATAAGAATTCATGTAAGAGTTTTGTTACTAACAATCTTAAAAGAAACGAAAATGCTATGCTATGATATGCATGTTATACCAGGTAGGTAACACCGTTGTTTGATAGAGTATTTAGGGTACACGCTACATGAATCTATTACTGAAAATGCCACTGAATAGTGAACGGGTGAGCGACAGCGTCCAAAAACCACAACGACGTGCGTAATCACTTCACACTCGTGTTACGCCGGTACGATTCGGTTGCATCGCCACAACAGCTTTCATTTACACGTACATCGTGATAAATTACTATAATACTTATGTTTATCTTTCAGTTTAAATAGTAATATGTATAATAGTAAGATATCTTGTATATCTTGCATATCTTGTATATCTTGCATATCTTTCTAAGGATTACACATGACTAGATGCTAGTATAGCTGCACATAAGATATGTTGTGGTCCCATTTTAAAAAGCTCAGTATTTGATACTGCAGCAGAAATACAAGGGGATTTTTTATTGCAATTGCAACAAAATTAAAGTAAATTGCTTTTAACAAATTCCAATTCTAAATAAATACTATTCGACATTAAACATTTTGTTATCGACAAACTATATGTAATCCTTACTGAATATTATTTAAAATTAAGTAAAGTTGTTGTTTGTTAAAGATGAAAAAGATTTCATCATTTTGACATCGAAGTTAGATGTGAGAATTTCAAGTTTACAATTCAATGAAATCTGAACAAAACGTACCTGACCTTTTTTTAAACGGTTTTAAATTTAAAATTCCAAAAAATCTTTTGAACACATGACAAGTTTCTCGAGCGTTGCGACTTTAATTCCAATAAGACGTGATTGTCTTGTAAGAATCCATATGAGTTTTGCGTTTAAAAATCTCAAAAGAAAATTAAAAATAACAATAATGTGACATTTAATTGAATAGTATAAAATAGTCTAAAAAGTCGGTTAAAATATAATTTGAAGTACATAGAGTCACTTGCGTTATCACAACGAATATATAACGTTAAAATCTGTGAAGCCATTGAGGCTGTGCATATCTGTAACATACCGTCAGTAGTAGAAAAACATGTTCCTTATAATCCAATAAAATTTTTATTCCTTTCTCTTATCTGTCGATTCTTAGTGTCGATGTGCCCGCATTGTCAAAATTTATGCCTAACGTGCAAAAAAGAGTAACTTCAGTAATTCATTGATGATGCTTTCGGAGTTATGTTCAAGATTACCGACACTTATAGACATCCGCATAGATGTTATACAGATGCATTGTCTTCCATTCTCCTTCGCACTCCTCATGGGCCAACGGCTACTTACACACCGCATGAAATGCGACAGCACAGCTGTCACTTTACGCCAGTTTCGGGTAAGCGAGAGGTACCTCCCCGGTCGTGCCGGCTCAATTCCGCTGCAAGCATGCAGTGTGCTACCTCTTAACATGATGATGAGTAAACAATTGTTTGTCATCGGACATCATTAAACAGTGGACTATGGGTTGTTTAAATCATTATGACTAATCAGTCCATTAGTGATTACAGAAGTGACGTTTACATTAAGATACGACCTTTTGTTTGCACTGTAATTAGTAGTGATAGTCGAGTAGTCACTGCATTCCTACTAGATAGTACCTTTACCCTTTCTGTCATCTTACTAATGATAATATAATTGGGAAACCCTGTAAGAGGTAGTGCTAAGCTGCATTACCTCCAAATTGTGACTGCACATAACGCTCACATTATTGTTATGACATCAAGTTACCTGCTATTTGAGTCTCCGGTGGCCCATTGGGTGTGAGAAGAGGAGTATCGCGTCTGCATAAGAAGTAAGCGGATGTTTAAGAGCGTCGACAGTTAAGGCTCCGCCTGCTTATTTGTCTCCTGATACTATGATCCTGATATAAAAAATGTATGTACTATATCACACAAAAAGTACTTAACAGGTTTGCGTGAAATTTAACAGAGGCATCTATTACCTGCAATAATATGAAAATCTGTGTTATCCTGAAACATAATGTTGGGATTGTTTTATGCGGGTTAAACCACAGGGAAAAGCTAGTATAATATTAAAGTACCCTTTCTACATTGCTATATAATAAGAGAAGTATCTCATCGATGTGGCACTTGAAATTAAAGTATTTATCATTCAATTTGTAAGAGTTCTAGATAGATACATGACAAGCGTTAAAGACAAGAGCCTAGCTTATAAATTAATGATGGTGACTTACATTTGCAAATAAATTATTATATATCAAGATGAATCTAAGAATAGAGAAGCTAAAAGCCGTCTTACGCCTTTAAAGTTAATTGCAAATAATACCTCAATACAACTAAAAATCTTCTGATTATATAGATAATACCAAAGTACTCGTATTATCATAAGTTATTAAAACTGATAAAAATTAGTTTGATACCAGGACGTCCACACGTAACCATAGTTGCTGTAAACCTTCTGACATATCGAGACCACGATACCGACTATAATTATATTTAGATAAACCACTATAAAGTCCGTTTCATTGTCCTTATCCTTACCTTACTAATATTATAAATGTGAATGTGAGTTTATTTGTTACGCTTTCACACCAAATTGACCTATAATACCTATTCTTAGGGTCAATTCACACCAAAAGCGCGGCGAAGCGCAGCGAAGCGGAGCGCATTTTCAGTGTCATATAAATTTAAACTTTATTTTCATTGCTGTAGTACTTATTATCGAATTCTCGCGACTTTCGCGTGGATTCCAGCGAATTCTCGCGCAGTCGCTCGAATCCGCGCGACTCGTTCGAGTTTCTCATGCGATAATAAGTATTGTAGTAATTATTATAAAGTTGAAATTCATATGACACATAAACTGCGCTTCGTTTCGCTGCGCTTCGCCGCGCTTTTAGTGTGAATTGAAGTCGAGGGTAAAAGCTAGTAGTTAATATACTTAGTCATAGAATTTGAGGTTCCTTGTTGATATTCGATATTAAAAGGGTCGTAAGTAGACATTATAGTTATTCTAGTTCGAGTAATAGGAAATTAAAGGCGGCATTACAGAAAATATACAAATAAGGATAATTATTTTGTTATCCTTATTTACGCGTAGGTATATGCGTATATTTACGTTATGATATATACGCGTATATATATAGTATACGCGTATATTTACGTTATGATAAGTTTCTAATAAAGTTATGTTATTCTTATAAGCCAGCCACAGCTTCTTATAAGACGTGCGTAGTGTGCGCCAACTTTAGTGTATTTTTATGTCCATAATTATTGTAGTATGGAAAAAAAGCGGATGATATTTGCCGTGTTTAAGTGCCACATAGTAATATTCGTGCTATGTGTCTCTGCAGACGAATGGGGCCGACACGACGGTGTCTGCTGTTTGCTGTCGTATTATTTGCGGTGTGTAGGTTTCCTTTGATCCATTGTAGAGAAGGAAGAAGGAATGAACACCGCATAAAATATGAAGATGCGTTACTAGCCGCTGTAAGGCGCCGGCTGCTTAATTTATTATTCCATACTAGTTGCTATTCGCGTATTTGCTCGCCTGGTTTTTCCTGATAAAGAGACGCATCGATCCGTTGATCCGATTTGATGTAAAAGAAAGACAAACAAACACACTTTCGCATTTATAATATTAAAAATATGGATAATGAAATCGCACTTAATTTACACAGCAAATGACTAGAAAACACCGATGATGATGATGATGATGAATAAATCTTAAGCAGCCGTTGCCCTAGTTGATAGATTACGTAAAAGAATATTAAAAATCGTACCGTTTGCTTTTTATATTTAGTTCAACTATTTAAAAGTATATAAAAGAGAACATAATGTTTACATACGTTAGAACAGATATAACAATTGGCATAAACCCAATTGTTTAAATTCCCCCGTCTTCATGGCTCTTTGACAAATCACAAAAGTAAATTTTATGCTCACTTAAGTTTGTGGCAACATAAAAATCCTCAGTTTATTGTTAGAGTCAAAGTCGAAACAATTCACAAAGTACTAAAGTGAGACGTGAATACGTCTCTGGTTTAGGATTCTCTTTGTTTTTAAATTTCTCTTTGGGGATTCGTAAACAATTAGTAAAACTCTCAAGAAGGAAAATGTATGGATAGGATAATAAGATTATTTTGTTTTTTATCTATCTGTCTGTATGTGTGTCGAGACATGTTTTTCACTAACGCATAAGAATATCGATCTGAAGTTCATATTGAATACAGAGGTCTGCAATGGCTTGAAGCACTGCTGAAAAAATATATTTCTCTAGCTATGGTAAGGATATTGACGCTCGTACGGAAATCCTAATTTATATAGGGCTACTTTCAGTTGAATTTAATCATGTAATTTGCCAAGAAGTAATGACCTTCACTTACAGTACAAACACTTATAGTAAAAACCATTATGGACTTAATTTTGTAGTACATTTCATGCAAAATGAGTGCAAACACCGTAAGTATTAATTTCTCAACTATCAAAAGGTTTTCATGCCGTCATTAGTACGCGACTCTGTGTGTGAGTCCGATTCGCACTTTTTAGTCACGGGAATGATATTATGACTTGACATTTTTATTTTAAGCAGGCAAGCAACCTAAAATATTTAAACAAATCCCTAATATGTAAGACCCCATTTCTAACCGGGGCATTAATGAACCCCTTGGTTGAGTAATAGGATCTCATATTCCGCACGAAACCCGATAGCGTAGTTACTTTGCGTGCTGTGTGTGTTTTGTGACAGGGCAACACTTTCCAGATTCTGCAGCCTTAGCTAGGTAAATGTATTGATAGATGAAGGTATCGGGTCGGTAATTATTGTATGAAGATAAGATTATTCATTAGATTTTAGAATATTAAATGATTGTTTGTTTGTTAATCTGCTTGGAGTATTAAAAACCTTTGTGAAGAATATAAGTTGAAGAAGAGAATTTCACGTCAAAAGTAGGAAGGAGAAAGTACTCAGAGAATCTACATTTTATACCGGGAGCTGAGTGGTTGAAAGAGTTAAGTTATATATTTTCATTAAATAATATACTTTTTATACTATTTCCACTTTTTATTTATTAGTTTTTATTAGTTCCATTAAGTCAGAAAAATAAAATATTACCTATTTTTTAAATAATTATAATTTTTATTTAATTTTTTACTAAAAATTTTACCTTAGAAACGGTTCGGTTAGAGCGGTTTTGGTATACACCGAATGGTAAGTAATGCTCTACCAGATTCATTAAAATGTTAGGCCCAATTCCCGATTTCCCACATGGACCAGACTTTTGTAAGCCGCACAAAACGCGACAACAAAGCCATGACTTCACTCCGATATCTTGTGTTGTAACAGTTTACGGATGCGGATAAGAACGTCCTGTAAGGGGGACGTGTTTGAGGGAAGGGTTGACTGAACTTTGATATGCGTGTTACAGTGATCCGTAAACGTGCATTGAACTTTTTCTTATGTTTGTTATGTTAGCAGTTATTTAGTAAGAAGTAGTTCTATATTGCAATGAATTGGTCCTGCATGACCGACGCGGTACTTTTCATTCGGATGACAACCCCGCAGTGTTATGTCAGTTTCCAACAGAGAAGAGACCTCCTCTCTTTAGAGGGTGTTCAATTATAATGTTCCTAGAAAAAGCTCAAAAAGCTCCGACTGGTCGTTTGCTACTTTATACTAAAAAAAAATAAAAGGAATGAGGTTTCGAGGGAGAAAAGAGGAATAAGTCCCATTAATTATGCATGTCGTATTCTTATCTCTCGTGCCCGTTTGCCCCTTTAATCTATACTAGCGGAAGCCCGTAACTTCGATTACGTGAATTCGTATTTTTTCCGCAGTCGCGTAAAAAGTAGCCTATAGCCTTCCTCGCCAAATGGACTAACTAATACTAAAAGAATTTTACAAATTGAACCAGTAGTTCCGGAGATTAGCGCGTACAAACAAACAAACTCTTCAGCTTTATATTACTAGTAAGTACTAGTAAGTATAGATAAAAAGTACAAGTGCAATTTGTTACGCATCCAAAATGAATGCGAGTAGCAGATCGGTGGTCTCGACGTTCTTTTTAAGGCTTACATCCGATACAGGCTAACAAAGATGATGATGAAATGAATAAATAATCCCCTATCTACTTTACATAACGGCATTACAAACAATTGTAGTAAAATAATATTATCATTAGATTAACATAACATTACCGTATTATTGTGTTCGGCTGTGTTGTTATTCTAACGGTGTGTGGATAGTAATTGTTGTTCCTGTCTTTGGCTGTAATGAGTGGGTTATGGAAGATTCTAGAAGGGTGTGCGAAATACTCTTTTGTTTGTAGCTGATTGAGAAGAAATATATTCTTGAATAAACCTTTTTCAAGTTTGATACGAGCATTGTATCGACAACCCATAGACTCCCGTATAATTACTACCATTACAGATGTGTCGATCTCCTTAAACTTTTACCTCCAACAGACATCTTTCTTGGTCGTGCTGTCCCAATTCGGTGGAAATACAGCAAAATGAATAGCAAACATTCTATTGTTTTACATAATTTTTCCATTTTTATATCAGTAGCGTATGTTTTATTTTAGAAGCATTATACATGACCTAGTTTTACGTGCGGTGTGTAAGTGGACCATGGGGGGAGGAAGAAGGAGTCTGCAAATGTCCAGGACATCGGTAGTCATGAAAGTGGCTCCAGCTACTCGTTTCCCCTTTACAGTATAAAAATTATATTCTGAAAAAAAATATCCTCTTCATTTTTTCCACCGTGGTAAAAATTATTTCCACACAATTATCACAAGTTTGTGAAACTGACTTCATGTGAAATGGCGAACTAAAAAGAACAATTACATATATTGTTCTAAACGTGCTAATTGAAAAACTTTGGAGACGAGAGACTTTCGCATAGGTAAATACGTGATACATTTCAAAATGGCTAACTGTAAAAGTTTCGTCATGGATGGTTCACATAAAAAACCTCAGACGTTTTCCAAGAATAACATCTTTATCTAGACTTCTATACTAATATATAAAAGATTTGTTTGTTCGTTTGTCTCCATAACCTCAAAAACTACTAAAAGCGTTAATTGCGAAAGGTCAAGCAAGCATTGTCATATTATTTAGACGTATAATTATTAATCGAAGCTTAAGTATATAGGGCCACTCAATAATATCAGTAGAATATATTTGATTAATTAAAAGATTTCGATAATTCAAATTATATGTTTTTATAGGGAATGAGAAAACGTTCACGTTAACCTTGTTGTATGCGAGTTGGATAAGAAGCGATTAGAAATGGACTCATAATATGTGCCTACCTACACCCATATGAAATAGCTGCCATAGAGGAATGACTAAGTCCGTGCATTCGTTGAATTATAAATTAGATACACATATCACTATCATTCAAAAATCACACTGTTATCCGTTCGCGCAAAATTGACTCTTATGCCATTGGCGATAAGCAACAATGCGAGCGTTAATTAAAATGGTCCATTACGTACGGGTCATGAGCGAGATTCGTCCAGAGATTGTGGGACATCCATCAAGCCGAATGTCAAAACTAATATGAATCGGGTCCCGCGAGAGGTCGCCGTAGCTGTAATTATGCGTTTCACTGCAGCGGACGTCATCCGATTAAAATTGGCAGCCGATAGGGGAGCGTCTGACGAATTGACTCCAGCATTATACTTTGTATACAATAGGTGATAAAATCGGTTAATCAGACATTTGTGTTTACATACGCTTAATAGGACATGATAGAAACAAGACAGCTACGTGATGGAGCATTGTTCGATCATTTCTATTGTTGCGTAGATTGTATTAGAAAGTGGTAAATCATTAGACTAGCTCTTGTCTCCGACTTCGTTACTGTTGATATACTGTTTAATTTAGAGTAAAATTTAAAAAAAATAAAGCTCACTGCGTATCTAATACGTATCGATACTAAATATTGGTTAATTATAATTAATTATCTATGTAATTGAAAAAAACACACATTCTAAAGTTAAATATTTTAAAGTGCATTTCACAAATAGTATAAAACTCGCAAATAAAAGTTAATCAACTTGTATAATATGTTGTTTCTTTCTTTCTTTTACACATAAGTTCTATAGAAATATTAATGTGTAATTATCAACTTCCATTGTAACATAATTTGTATAAAATGGTAAATATGTATCTATCTACTATTTTAGATAAACTGAAAATTACAGGAAAATTAAAAGTATTAAAGTATTTGAAACCACTATATAAAGTCTTAAAAGATCCTAATATTAAAACAATCTTAAAACAAGATTGTATAACCAACTAATAGAAAATGTTATATATTATCAAAGCAGAAAGAATTAAAATTTATTCAAATTAAACAGTACAGTCTAGTACAGTCTAGAATTTGTATAATACCTAATTTAAATTTACACATTAAGGCATCAATTAATTATAATTTCGTTGGATATATTTTATAATTTAATGAACTGTAAATTTGCTACATATTATCTTAATATTTTTAACTATCACTATTTTAAATATTTGTACCTATATTGTATCTGTAACAGATTACTAGACATACTTAGTTAAATATTAATCTAATTACCTGATTTTAAAAATATTATATTGTTTGAATTTAAATTTTGAATAAATAATTACTTATTCCTAATTGAAATTCAAACAATTTATTTTTTCCTTAACTGATTCATGAACAATGAGGAGTACTCAAAAACTGATTACGAAATGATTCAATGGTCAAAGGAAGTTAGAAGATAAAACGCCACATTGTGGTGTCAACTTCCGTCCGTCTAATAGTAAGGTTTTTGTAGTCGTGAATGACTGACATTGTATCCTTAACATGTTGCTGCAACTAGGATGTTTGATACACATGGTGCATTGTTTGTTATTGTTATTTTTATCTTTTATCATAACGGTGTTATAATTATTATACCATCATCTTCAGCCGGAGGACGTTCACCGCTGGACTCCTATATAATAAACTCACATTTACATTTATACTATACGAGTATAATAAATCTGTAGAAGGGTCAATTCTGTACATTGAAAATGTTGAAAAAATAAATAGCAGGGGGTGTTACTGGATCGAAATCAAACCCAAATATGCGATTAAAAAAAATTTTGTCTATCTGTCTGTCTGTATGTTCAGGCATCACGTGAAAACTAACGGTTCGATTTCGATGAAACTTGGTATAATTATACCTTATTATCCTGGGCATAAAATGGAATACTTTTTATCCTGGAAAAATACGTAGAAAAAAAAAAATCCATCCACGCAAAGATCGACATCCGCGCGGACGGAGTCGCTGGCGGAAGCTAGTTTATAATAATATTATAAATGCGAATGTAATGAAAAATGAAAATATTCTTTATTGCGCACATTATAAATAGTAAAAGCAATACAGTACATATTACAGTATAGATGCACACAAAGGCGGCCTTATTACTTTACAGGTAACCTTAATGTGAGTTTATTTGTTACGCTTTCACAACTAATCTATCGATTATCATGAAACTTTGTATACATCAATATGTGTTTCTGTATTCCTAGGTGTATCAAAAATATAAAAAAAATATTTTTAGCAGGGTCAAAAAATTATTGTGGCAAATATTGGAATTCTATTGCAGTTATATTTGAATATAATGTTCATTCATATTTAGGAGTACGTCAGTGTGATGTCTTACAATAGGACAAAATTAACAGATTAAAGATCAGAAGAGCATCAGAAGATTGAATGGCTTCAACGAGCAAAGCCGCGAGGAAAATCTAGGCCATAATTATATGCATCATGATAATAAAATCATCATATTCGGTGACGTCATATTTTTGTTTATTTAGAGTAAGGATTTATATCACTACTAGCCGACCCTAATAAATATGACTTTTTATTTGTTAGGACAACATTTTATAATTTGCCGTTTTGTTGTGTTTTTCTTAATTAATTTTGACCTGAGTTAAATGAAACAGGAGGACAGTGAAATAATAAAAATACCCTATAACTTTTTATTTTTTAAAAGATAAGTGGCAAATGAGCAGATGATAAATGACTACCGCCACCCATAGACATTTGCAAAACTCGAGGCTATGCAAGCGCGTTGCCGGCCTTTTAAATAAGAGCTAGGTTAATAAGCTCTTTTCTTGAGGAACCCCAGGTTGTACAGGTTCGGAAATACCGACATAACACAAGAATTTTCCGTGTTTCAAAACCCATAAATTACAAACGCTAAGCATACATGGCGACACAATCTGTTCACTACAAATACATTTCTCTGCGACATTCTCAAAGCCTGGCCCTCTCTATTATGAAATTTTAATACCTTCTTATAGAATACTCCGAGTATTCTTAGTATAACCTGGCCCAGCTGCAAAGTAAACGAAATTTATAATTTAATGACGCCATTCCACTTCTATATTCACCAACTTTGTCCAGCGTAACGTGGCACGTAGATCGTTCTTATTAGCCCTTGTGCCCAAAATATAAGACATAATTTCCAATGATAAGGTTAATGATACAGTCTGTAACTATTTGGCATTATTATTGTATCCGGTCTTAGAAATCGAACAATACAAGGCAACACTAACAGCGTAAGTTTGCGCGATTGACGGTTGTTATAGTACGAATAATATTAAATTTCGCGATGCTTTTGTGCCACTGTGTCTTTGCACTTAGTCTAAGATGTGGTGTTCGACTATTTACAGCACAACTTTCGTATATACGTAGCCTGTTAAATTTGCGGGAATGAAATCGTTTCTTTATTCTATTTTATACGTTACAAGGACAGAAATTAGAATTTACATACAAACTAGCTGCGCCCCGCGGATTTACACGCGTAAATTTCGATCCTATGGAAAGTAGAAAATCATCCCATGGCATCCCATAGGAACATTTTACCCTATGTGTTAATCCAAGTTACCCTCCATGAGTGTGCGAAATTTCACGAAAATCGGTTCAGTAGTTTTCGCGTGAAGGAGTAACAAACAAACAAATAAACAAACATACTAACTTTCGCATTAATAATATTAATAGGAATAGGAATAATAGGATGATTTTTATTAGTCTAGATTCTAGGTGGTAGCTAGTAAGCCTGTAGGTAAGGTCAGTTTTTCCTATCTGAGCCTTTTATATAGGTACCAGAATATAGTAACAGTGAGTTGCCACCGATGAATAAGCGAGAAGTAACATGTAGCCGGTTTTATTCTAATACCATACTTTTATTGTATATGCTATAATATTATTGTATATTATATACTTTCATTATAATCAGATTAAATACGAAAAGTTGGTGCAGCAATTTAGAGGCGTCTATTTTAAAACCTTTACTAGAATTGGATCATCGTTGTTTCCGAGTTCCTGCAATATTCTCTAACCTAAACGAGGCTAAAGCCTGAGGCCTATGTTTATGCGAGTATCTTTAGCCGTATTTATTCATTTACCACTAGCACCTTTTTTCCTATGCACATTATTATTTTTTTGGATAAATAATGGGTTTTGTGATAATAAAAAAATATATTTTGATTTTCTTTGTTGTTTTTTCGTTTGTTTTTATTTCGTTGTTGTTACATAAATTTAATTCTACCCCTTTATTTATAATATTACGATATTATTATCGTCACAAATTTTTATTTACAAAAAACCCGCACCAGTTTGTGCCGAATGAACTGTAAGCAGTAGAAATGGCAGCGACCTATCAGCAACTTGATACAATATGAGACACCCACTGCTGTCTTGGCTTCGATTTACAGGAAGCGTGCGGTTGTACCATTATAATATAAAAAATAGCAACGACATTCGAATATAGACTATAACGCAACTAAACAGGGTGTATTATAGAATGAGGCAACAGCCGGAAGGGAAATGATTCAAACAAGATTGCTGTTTGAAAAAAACATTGTGTTCAAAAAGCAGGATCCCTAATTATATCATACTGTGTAGTCGTTACAATTTGTAGGTAGGATTTTTTAGATGGAGGATGAATTTATTGATATGGTGTGGACAAGTCATAATAATTGAGTAGCTGGCCTGTGCTATTAAATGGCTATACTGTAGTATGACTAATTTTAATGTGGCCCAATGCCACTGCTGTTTGAAGCTATTAAAATTCTTGATGTCATTAAAATCAGAATCATTAATTAGATAAATAGGTGGAGAAAGGAGGGCAACGCGTCTGTATGCAGATGTCTATGGGTGTCGGTAGTTATGAAAAGGGTTCGTTTGTTCTTTAAAAAATAAATGCATATGAAGAGAAAAAAAAGTCGATAACACGCCTCATTGAGGGTTCCTATATAATAAACGTGTTTTTAGACATATTTTATATACATCTTATTTATTGCAAGAGTTACGGAACACGTGCCCACGCTCGAATCCGAATCGCACTTGTCGTTATTTCTGACACGATATAAAAACTGAAAATCTAATTAAACGTACATTAGTGTCCAGTTTTGAACCTTTTAAATTGCGCTTAATTTTGTATTATTATATATACACTTTTTAATTAAATTTCCAGTGTGTTCAGGACTGGTTTTTGTAATAACCAGTCCTGAAAATAAACCTGTCCTGATGAGCTTAATTTATATGGTTCTAATCAACGAGAGATAAAAGTGTTTAAGGAAAAGAAAAGTGAACTTTTCTACTAATATCATTGATGTTATATGACCAACAAAGATTAAAAACTATTATAACACCTAGTTTTTTGGCGGAATCACTAATGGCCTTTTGGGCACCGTTTAAAGTAGATGGGAGAACAGTGAAGTCGAGTTTACTATGAATTCGAGTAGTGCCTATAACCAATGCTTTTTGCTTTAAGGGATTTACAGTTACTCTAAATGATTTAGTCCAATCTATATAAGAAAATAAATCTTCATTAATGTAGGAAATTCCCGATGCCGCGTCAGATATTATAAAATGTCGATAAATTTGTAGATCGTCAGCATAGATATTATATTTAGATGGAATGACTTTAGTTATTAAATTGATGAATATTCAGAAAAGAAAAGGAGAAAGTACGCCACCTTGAACCACTCCTGAAATAAGATAGCACCACTTGGAATAAGTCTTATTGACCTAGACGCGTTGTGATTTGTGAGTGTTCTCGTAGGTAAGAATCGAACCAATTAACTTTGGTTACCTAACCGTTGGTTAGAAAACCTTAATAGATTTAAGTATACCAAGAAGAAAATAAAAGCTTTTTCGTTGACGATGTCCAAAATCAAAAATATTTTACAATACCATTGCAGAACAGAGCTACTTGTGTTATAAAAAATGGTATAATCACACACAATTAGTATAGGAAATAAGCAAGGCAGTTCCACGAATAGGGTTGCATTTTATTTTTTAAATGACTGTTATTATGCCTAATCGTAGGCCGACGGAAAAAAAGCCTTATAACATTGAAATGTAGAATGGTTTTTGTTACGTTTACACGTTGTTTTAAAAATGTGTTGAAATGATAATTGTTGTTATTAATTTATTTATTACAATTTATTTACACAACTGGTTACACTAAGGTTAATAGATCTACTGTGACTACTAGATTAGTTACGCAAAACTACTATCTGCTTTTGGTTTTGAGGATAGTGAACCTGTCTCTTACCAGCGACGAGGCCTGGGGAGCCATAGCCTGCTTTCTGTGGATAGTGATGTCTCAAGAGCAGGTCGACGTAGCGGAGCAGAGACTATAACGTATTCTGTTCCGCTTCGTCGCCGACGGATGGGAGTGGCTTCTATGAGGTTTAGGTGCCCACAGATAACCGCATAGATGCTATAGAGATGTGTTGCCCTCCTTACTCCGTCCGCTCCACGGACCAGTGCCATTTCCTCGACGGGCTTCATAATTATGAGATCATCAGATCACATGGAGTGTGTCTATGGGATATAAATTCCTTCGTCAAAAAGAGGTCTACTTTACTGTTAGTGAACTTTTGTTTTAGTT
>LUGF01008404.1:1269459-1289889 GCA_001625245.1 Calycopis cecrops
GGGGGGTTGTGGCTAGGTAAGGCTCAAGGGCCTTAAGATCATTTTTGTACCCATAAAAGGGCCTCTTTTTCAACTCCAAAGCCTCCAAGCCCCGGGCCAGAGCTTAATTCGCTGCTACGATTCTGTAGTAAACTCAGCCAATAGTCATTACGACTATCCTATTAATGTATTAATATTTAATATATTAATATTATAAATGCGAGAGTTTGTGTGTTTGTTTGTTTGTTTCACACAAAAACTGCAGAATCGTTTTAATGAAATTCGGCACACACATAGAAGGTAACTTGGATTAACACATAGTATAGTTTTATCCCGAAAAATGTTACCGAGGAATTTACGCGGGTGAAACCGCGGGGTGCTGCTAGCCTATACTTTATTATGTAACCCATAATTTTTATTGTAAAATGTAAAAATGTTCATAAAAATGGCTACTAATTAATTTTAAAAATCCATATCGATTTAATGAATTAGAAAACTAATATATTTATTAATTATTTATTGTATATAATTAAGAATGTATAAAGAAGAAATTAATGAGGCCCGCTGAGTTTGTTTCGCCGGTTCTTCTCAGGATAGGGCGAGGGTTGAACCGGTGGTAGATGAAATTTTTGACGTTCAAAAAGCAATTTTTTAAATTCTATTTTGAATAAAAATATTTTGATTTTAATACACTCAATACATACACATAATACAGATACAAAACACAGCCGAAAAACATTCGTTTATAGAGACAGCGGAATTCACTAAAACAGCCTGAGATACATACAATATTCCGACAACATATAAGTCGGATCTATTGATCGCCTCATAATATATTCCTTTACAAGCACCCTTGTTAACTTAGTAGATATCTTCATGTATCCCATAGCTATTTCATTTGATCCTTGGTTACATCAAATATTTAGGTACGTTTAAACTGGAGTGAAGCGTTTCTAGGAAGTTGTCTGCATTGACTTCCAAACGTGCCTCTATCTTGTTAGCTACACGTTACTTATTCACTTTTACTTTGCGGGTGGATTTGTGTTAATTCTTTATTTTAACCGTGAGCGGTGGGGAGTGTACGTGTTTTCGGAGCTCATAATAAAACTAAAGTGATGCTATAGTGAGTTGAGTGTAAAACATTAATTACTTGAACGCGCGTTATTTAATCCAGAAGTGCTGTTAATTTACATAAGACACCGATAGGATGTTTGCCGGACGTTAAAAATACTGTATTTTTTTTAAGACGCATATTATTATGATTTCATTCAACATTTCACAATATTATTAGTCCATGTCCACCATGGGGTGGTAGCTAATGACCCCAGATGTTAATTGCGACTTTAAATAAATGAATAAAAAAAAACTATTTAAAGCGTTATAAAAAATAGGAGTAATTTCGTGCGAAACGGCTACCGGCTACCGGTTACTTACACACCGCACAAAACGCAACAGCACAGCTGTCACTTAAGCCGGTGTCGTGTAAGCGAGGGGTACCTCCCCGGTCGTTTTGGCCCAATGCGGCTGCATGCATCCAGCATGGCACTAACTGTTACAATCAATATCACAATATCAACATCATTCTGTACATCAACCATAGTTGATGTTCAAGAATTGTTAGTTCATACAATCGACAGAATTTCCACCGACGCAATATACAAATTGTTAAGAAAGTTCCAACGGTTCAAGTTTGTAATAGGTTCATAAGCCGCAGGGCCGGCCGCATATTTGTTTTTAAACATAATTGAGATCTTGACGAAGTTCTAATTGGCCATACGTCGAAACTACGCAGGTTATTATAGCGGGCTGACCCCTGGGTTGGTTTAGAGAATTAGCGGATCGCTTAATACTTTGATACTTGTTGATGAGTTTGTCTTTGATGAAAGTTTGGGGGTTAATTTACTCGTATGTTATAAAAGATTAGAATAAATTATGAAGTAACATATTTTGCCCTTTTTAGATTTTGTTATATTCGTTTATATATCAGGGTTACACAATTTATATAAAAAGGGAAAACTAATACTTAGGTATACCAAAGGCTGTTCCAAAAAATAAAATGCATGTATTTATATTGTTTGTTAATATTTCACGAAAAATTATTGAATCGGATACAGTAGAAATAAAGCCACGGTTAAAAATAATAATGTGGAATAACAAAAACATATATTCTCTTGGGATAGATTTTAAGGATAAATCAGCTAGTATAAATAAATAATACAATTCTCTAAAATTCTCACAATGTTAATAAATTAAGTTTTATAATATAGTTGACAAAATATATACTACTGTGCCAATAAAATCCGTTTTCAAAATTGATTTTTTATTTAAACAGTATAATGTAGCTCCAACAATACAATTGTATATTACAATTACATCCATACATATGTTACGAACCAGAGTATATCAGGCCCTTACCTTTTTACATTGGATTTGTCTTTCTTTATATCCAGTCTCTAGGGTGCTTGGAATATCCAATAGACCTCTTCTCACTTGACCTTCGTGAATATTGTACTCGGGCCTGGACAGAAGTACACCTGTTAAGTGTTCCAGCCAGTACGAGAGCGGGACACTAATAGGATTGTCAAATATTTATTCAACTGTTATTGTCTTTATTGTGGACGCTTACGGACATTACGAATTAAAACGTTATAGCATCATCATCCAATTTCTTAGCTGATTTTTGGGTTTTGCTCCTTAAGAAACGATTTAAGGCGCATATTAAATTATAAAAATATTATGGAGCGAAATGTAAGCAAAGGAACGATCGTGCGTAAGTCTAGAAATCTGTCTGCAGCTGAATTTGTAAGCGAGAGGTAATTCCTCAGCACGACCGTGAATTACGAGCGGTGTGTCCTTGAAGCTGCCTTAGGGACTTTCCGACTGCCTCTGTAAAGTCCGTACTACGTCTTCAGAATAGTGCAATGGGGTCAAATTCCCATCCTGACCCCTGGCATACCTACTTCAAAGGAGTACGCCAACAATGCGTCCGAAATCGGGCCCGCCAGTCATCCCAATCCATGCCGTCTGCTGATTCTGAGGGATGGGTGGAAGACGCCGAAGTTGTGCTGCATTTAGGCCTCTCCCCCAAGTCTCTCCAGTTTGGGCAACCCTGTCCGAATAGGCTTGGGAATTTCAGAGGCACGTAAGCCCCTTCCCCCTCCACAACAAAGTCGGCAGCATCTCCAGGAAGGAAAATGACCTATCCTCTGCTACTCGCACGCAATCTAGATCCGCTTTAATAAACGTTAAACAGTCGCTTTCTAAAATTAAATCACCCTTATCCCTACAAATCTGAAACTCAAATAAATTTCCCAGTAGCTGCAACATAGTAAATAAGTCAATTAATTTCCGTAGCAAAATTGAAGTTTCGAACCGGGAGTATACTTTAACGGTTCAAAATTAACAGCCCTTTGTTTTAAAAAGTTCAAGCGGAAGGCATCCCCCGTTATCAATATTCATAAGCGAGATGTTTCTGAGGCGAAGCCAAGCAATAAACAAAGCTCGAAGTGAACCACTTTGAAAGAGCTCTTACTTACTGTGCGATCATAAATTTCAGTTTGCAAGTTGCAACAACATTCGATCAATATGTGTTTTGTATGGGCTCTATATTTGCAAGCTAATATGCCATATCAAAACTTTGAAGCTTGCCTTCCAACCCGATATTAGCTACATAACTGTTTCTTTTGAAAGGTCATATTTTTATGTTGTGTTCAATGGATTTTGGACTTTATTTGGTGGTGTGTAAGTTGAACGTCGTTGTCTTGTATTGATAAGTAAGCTGTTTGTATTTTTAGGTCGGCTAAACGAGTCACGTGGCTTAGGTTACACATGGTAAATCAGATAGGGATACTTTGTCCAATTTGTTTGCTGTCTTACAATGTGTTTAGTTTTTTTTTTTGGTTTATTGATGATGAAGCGATTAAATGATGTGTAGTCATCCGCCTCACCATTGAGGTTTTTAATACAAGGGGTCTAATAGGGATTTGAGATTTTTAGCGATGACCGTTGTCCATAAATGGCCCCACTGCTCGTTTTCATCCCTATATCATAAAAAAGAAAATAAATATCCGCATAGTGGTTAATATGCTGACGTGTTGATCTTCTTCCTCTTTCCCCCGGGGACGAAGAAACCGCTTTATGAATGAATTAGTGAGAGTTAGTGTCACGCTGCATGCATGCATCCGAATTGTGACGGCACGATCCAAGAGCCATCTCGCTTACATGATACTGGCGTAAAATGATTGCTGTGCTGTGGCGTTTCGTGTGGTGTGTAAGTAGCCGGTGGCCCAGAGTAAGGACGGCAATGCATCTGTATAACTTCTGTGCGTATTTTTCGGTAGTCATGAAAATGATTCTGAATTCTCGGTTGCCCTCTTATACTATAGGTAGGTAAGCACTTATATAAAAAAACAGAGTGACTGTAACTTTGTGTGCACACTGGATAGTTCGCCATACTGTACCTAGGTATTATAGCTACTATAGCTATATCCCTACTAGCATATATCATGAGTAGCTACATACATTTGGATATAAACTAATTAAATTCACTTAAGAACTTTATCTTTTTCTAAAAATAGTATAAAATGTTGCGAGTCCGAACCATATAATGTTCATGAACTTTCTCGTTTACTAAGACCATTAGTTATAAGTATTAATTAAGCCTTCACCTCACAATTTGGAACATTCCAATTATATAAATAAGATAAGTAAACGACGCTTTTAGAATTCCGTAACGACAGACAAAAGCTACTCTATATATTTACATTGTAAGTCTGTTGATCACAATAGAAATTATCAAAAGGGCAGCAAATATCCGTTGGTCACTATTTTAAAAATAATGATCAATACAACAACTTTAACGGTTTTTATTGTGGTTTATTTTAGTTATTTTACATGAAGTAGGTCACTCGCGACCATAGTTCAAGTAACGCTTCTGAAACACCGGGAACCACAATAAAATCCTTTAAAATTGTTTTATTGCATTAGAATAGAATTGAATATCAATTAATATTAATATTTAATATTGTAGGTAATAAATATTAAACAATATTAGATCCCAACGTAGGTACTAGATCTTTTGAACTAGAGCTTTTCTATGTAAGTAGTTTATGATCCCTTAGAGTTAAAATCGGTTGATATTATGGAACCCAATCTTGAATTTTACTATGGTTATTACATTTTTTACTTCATATAACAAACAGTAAAAACATTACAGTACTTATAACAAATATTTCTTTCATTTGGATAAGCATTACGTTAAGTTAAAGCGTGACTACAAACAATAAAAAGTAAAGTATAAATGAGGTAATAATCAAAGAGTTTTCATATTTCACTTCACCTATCATAAAGATATCAGTCACATCATTTTATAAATAATCTTCACACCGACAGCGAACATGCACGCGATAAGCGCTTTATTAAAAATTATAAATTAGAAGAAAAATATTGTATGATTCTTTTGTAGTTACTAACGAAAATATAACAGATATTTTGGATGGCGCCGCCGACGATTTTTAAAATAAAAAGATAAATGACACAAAAGAAAAATATGCAAATAATATAATGCTAGTACTCCGGTCCTTCACGATTTGTATACAAATATTTTTTTCTTCTAGTCTGTGTGCAAAAGTGTAAGTGGAAAAATATTTAACCGTTTTAAATGTTATAAAAAATAAAAATATAAAATTTTTGAAAAAAATATAAAATGTAATATTAATATTTTAATTTTTTGGATAAAATTCTTTATATCTTTCTTGATATTTTTTTTTATATTATTATGACTAGGTACTTTACTACGTCACATTATTGGATATAATTGTTAATGACTGAATGATTTACGAGGTAGGTATGTTTAATAAATTAAACACAAATTCAAATATGCTTATAATTTATTTACAACTTGTAATTTTCAATTATTATGATCTTTGGTTTGTTTTTTTTATCCAAATACTTTTACATTTTATTATGATTAAGTCATTTTAATTTGATGTCTTTAAGTATTTATTGGAAACAAATATTAGCGTAAATGCAAAATATACATATTTTTTATTATAGTATACAGAGACAAACGAGCAGTCTGATCCATTTTTTGTGACTATCGACGTCCATAGACATCCGCATAAAAATTATACATATGTTTTAGGCTCCTTTCTCCATTTTTAATAATAACTTTACTAAACATATAACAAAACGTGTGAAGCGCCATTACTTGTGATACAATGGCTCTCAAAAGTCCGGGTGGCCGCCAATTTGACTCATAATTCCCGTAGGTGGGCTCTTCAACTTTGTACAAAATGACCCATAATTTTCTTGTTGAAGCTCCAGGGAGATAGCCTTAAATAATCATCTAGGACCGTGAATAAGAATATGACCAAATAGATACAATTTATGTGAACCTTTACTAACTTTGTAAATGTTTTATCCTTTTCATATTTGATTAATGAAACCAAAGGGTTTTTATTTAAGGGTAAAAAACAGACTTTTGTTGTTTATTGACGACTACCGACGAGCATAGACTTAGGGACTTTGAGCTAATATCATGCGAAAAAATCCTCCCCGGTCCTGCCGGCCCAATTCGGGTACTATGCAGTCTCTTATGGTTGTGGTATCATAGAACAGCACTATAAAATAATAAAAAAACTTTCTATCAGAATAACCAGTGTAAAACCGATAAGTTCTTGTGATTAAATGAAATTTAACGAGCTCAAACTATCGATAAAATCTCAACCTTTCTTGTGTTTTCTTACGAAGCTTTGCTTAACAACAAGTTAACTTAGTATCCTTCAACTACAAGGGTCTTCAAGCTAATTAAAAAAGGAATACAAGTTACCTTAACTAAGGTTTTAAATCTATAAAGTACTAGCTTCTGCCCGAAGCTTCGCCCGCGTGGATTTCGGACTTCAAAAATCCCAATAAATTTTAACTTATTATGTTATTCTGAAATGAAAGCTATATTACTGTAAAGTTTCATGAAAATCCGTTCAGTAGTTTTTGTGAAAGAGTAACAAACACACAAACTTTCGCATTTATATTATTTATTAATATTAGTAGGATTAGTAGGATATTGTGTACCGAAGTGAAAACGTCTTTAGCTTTAGGAAAGAAAATAATATATTATGAGTTCGCGGCAGCAGACATTGTTTAGGACCACGGCACACGTGCTACTTTTAACATCGGCGATCGGCGATTTAGTCGCTTTTTAGAAGCTGTATGCAGCGACCAGGCGCTCCCCAGCGCATACTTAAAAACCCCGAACGCCGCGTTTTTAAGCGACTGCGAGTGTTGCGTAAGCCCACTCAACTGGGTGTCAAAAATAAAAAATGCTCAATCGCAATAAAATATAGCTCATGTTAGATGCTTCTTCATAATGTAGCTTCCAATTAGTGAAATGATGGTTAAAATCTGTTTAGGATATTTGAAGTCTTGTCGATTCAAATAAACATTGTTCGTATATTTTGTAGGACTGAGTAATTTATCAATCTAACCGTCGTGAAGTGTCATCCGCATACCTATTTCCAAGCGACAGAAACCGCGGGGTCCCGCTAGTTCCCTATATTGATATTCTATCACATACCACCACGGGGTCCCCGAGTATGATATTTATAATTTGGAAACCGCCAACGAGCCGGCTAAACTATTTAATCAAAATTCATTGGGGATAATTCATCGGCTACAAAGCTATGGAGCCGTATTAGATTAAAACGTTTGGACACTTTGATCCCTTGCCCTATACAGTTATACATCATCATCATCATCGGTCAGTTCACTGTCAGTGGCACATACCATGTACCTGTGCTGTCGCGTATCGTGCGGTGTGTAAGTAGCAGTTGGTCCATGAATGTTGGAGAAGGAACACATCTATACAGCGTTATTTTGTGGTCACCGGCCAAATTTTCAGGTTTGGTTCAGGATCAATAATACATTCAATTTATGAAATAAAAAACACTAAAAAATAATTAAATACAATTACTTTGTCCCATGTTGTAAAACATATTTCTTGGTCATCACGTGCATCACACTCGCGACTGCTGCGGCTGACGACACTGACCTTGAAGTCGATACATTTAGTATAAGAACAACAATCGATGTATTTTTAAGGACCATTTCAAATCGATTTTTGTTGTTGTTTGATGATGTTTACTTCCTTATTTTAAAATTTGGCCGGTGACCAAAAAATAACCCTACGTATTCTTCTACGCAGTTGTCTATGAGCGTCGGTAGTCATGGAAATGGCTCCGACTACTATAAAATTTAAAATCTTTCTCTAAAGAAGAAACCGAAGTAGACAGGGTTCAATTACTTGTGCGAAAATAAGATTAAAATTGGATATAATCAGTAAAAAGCAATTTTATGTCCACACTAAATATAACCAGTTTCAATTCTAAGAAATAATTCGATTCTAGAATGCCAATGACCTCTAGGATTTATGAAGACGCGGAGAGCTACCGAGCGAAAACGTGATACGTTGCGCTCATCACATGGAAGTTCCTACGCAAACTGACGAATTATTTATAAATAGCGCTAAATTGTGACAAACTATATATTATTTACACTGATCTCAATTCTATTATTTATATGGATAGCTGATAGATATAGAATAAATATACGTTAAAATTAGGGAATTATAGTAAGATGTAGTGCCAAGCTGCATGCATGTATGCTGAATTGGACCGGCTCCGGGGAGGTACCTCTCGCTCACACGATACCGGCGTAAAGTGACAGCTGTGCTGTCGAGTTTCGTCCGGTGTGTCAGTAGCCAGTAGCCCATGGAAGTGGGAGGAAGAAGGAAGGCAACGTATCTAAATAACCTCTAAATGGATGTCTATGGGCGTCTGTTGTCATGAAAATGGCTGTGACTGCTCTTTTGCCCACTTATACTTAAAAAAAAAGTTTACACATCCGTAAGGTTTGTTCACATCACCTCTAGTTTTAGAATATGACTCAAGCGACATTATGTTCGCCAAGTAAAATTTCGCAAAGTTGTTTTAACTTAGCTAATAAGACGTATGTTGCAGATGATCTGAATAATTTGCGTTTCACTTCCCGTCCAAAGCTGACGATCGGATATTTCAACGGTCCTGATATATCGGTGAGATTACGCGGTATGAGAAATAAGGCCGACTACAGACTTGGGTTTGAGAATTGAACTTTAGATTCTATACGTAAAATCTTATAAGTTAAAATGTAGTTAGAACCCTTCAGTGACTGCTGATATCTATAAATATCGGGGTTGAGGTTACACAGACACAATCAAACATCGAGCTCGTCTTTACGAGGTGCGATAGAACGCCTCTAGGAGGGAGCCCAACTCCGGTCTAGAATCCCCATGGCCTCAAAAAAAAAGGAGCCATTGGCGAAGAAAACTAAAAAAAATCAAAACCCAGTTCAAAATAAAATGCCCTTGGAACATAATAATAGATGGTGCTATTGCTGGGTCGCAGCCGAATTTGTTCTGGAGATGCTTGTCACTCACAATACTTATACGCAAATGATACAAAATTATGTTATCCCGTTTTGTGTTACGTATGGTGGACGATGGTCTATTAAGGGTACGAGGGCAATACGTGCCAAACTATCTATACTTAGTCAACAATTAGTTTGCCTTATACTACAAAAAACTGACTAAGATAATATGTGTGCGCTTGTCCTAAGCGATGTGTTTATTCAGATGCAGGCCATCGCTTGAGAGTACAACGATTACTGAAAATTAAGAGGACTCCGTCATGGCGGGGACGCTATAATAACACGCCACCGAAAATACACGGCGCAAGTGACACGAACGAAAATAATAGCTCGAGAACTAGTCACCCTCCTTTATGGATAATCGTTTTTGTATTCATTTATAAATGAGCGAAAAATCGATAGTATTACGTTGTATGTTTTTAGAGAATAGCCGGACGTGCAATTGAAAATAAGGAAATCAAATTTACAACAAGAAAATATCATTGCCGCATTGATGATTGGGTAGGCGTATTAATGACACGAACTAAAATAATAGCTTGAGAGTTAGTCACCCTCCTTTATGGATAATCGTTTTTGTATTCATTTATAAATGAGCAAAAAAATCGATAGTATTACGTTGTATGTTTTTAGAGAATAGCCGGACGTGCAATTGAAAATGAGGTAATCAAGTTTACAACAAGAAAATGTCATTGCCGCATTGCATTGATGACTGGATAGGCGTACATAAATGACGAACTAAAATAATAGCTTGAGAATTAGTTTCTTCTATAGATAATTGTTTTTGTATTCATTTATAAATTAGAGAAAAATAAAGTGTGTTTTTGTAGAAACAAACTGACAGCCAGTTGCAACTAATCTAATTAGTAGTATCACTAGGAAATAGTTTAAATAATAGATAGTGGAATTACATCTGATGCTGATTGAATTGCTTCTTCCTCTCCCTCCATGGGCCAGCGAATAATTTAGTTAAGAGAACTGGTTAAGTATAAGATAGTTTCTTTGTTACATGGTGATTTGGTTCGGAGTATGTCACGAAAGTATATAATAGTTTGACAAATTGTGAGCCTACTGTATAGATATTCATTTTTGTATTCATTTACAAAAGAGAGCGAAAAAATCGATAGGTAGTATTGCGTTATAAGTATGTTTTTGTAGAAAAAATCTGACAGGCAGTTTAAAATAATCCAATTAGTAGAATGAGTAGGAAATAATTTAAATACCTCAATATAGCGGAGATACTGCTGCTGCATTTCTTCCTCCTTCCACTCCATACCACTCCAACAGAATAGTAAGGTGAACTGGTTAATTATAAGATAGTGTCATTGCCGCTTTGCTAATTAGGATAGCGATAGGCACGAACGGAAGTCCTCGTAAATAGTTCGAGAATTAGACACCGTCTTCTATAGATAATAGCTTTTGTATTCATTTATGAATGAGAGCTAAAAAATGGATAGTTATTGTCAATGTGTTATAAGTTTATTTGTTGTAGAATTCAGTATTGCTTAATGTGCAATCGATATAATGTAAATACCAGAGTGAGAGTGGTATAGCTGTTGATTCTTATTGATTATTATTTTCTCCTTTACCTAGCTCAACGCTACAAACCTCTTTTTTAATATCTAGAACAGTAGGAGCCAAAACCACTACAACCACACTACCAAAACCCATAGACATCCACATAGAGGTTATACAGATTCGCCTTTCGTACGAAGCCTAGAGCAGGAAGGAGGACAATTCATCTGTATAGCTTCTGTGTTGGCTCCCACTGCTCGTTTGCCTTTATATTATAACAAAAAAATGTCTTCAGAATAATGCTGATAAAAAAAAACACACATAAACAGTAATTATTTGTATCCATTTCTTTGGCCCACAGCCATTGACCCAAAAGAGAAACTTTCCAAAATCTGTCGCATCAATGTTATTTGTGTACAAACAAAACACTGGGAACACCGAAAGTCAACATAAAAAAACATAAAAATAAAAAACAAAAAAGTATAATAAAATTGCGCCTAAGCTCCCAAGTTTAGTAATAAAGTCATCCGCACTGAAACAAAATACAAACAGCACATTAAAGCCCGCCGTGTGAGCAGTAATACCGTTAAACTGTCAAAAGATATGCAGATGCTTCTTATAATTTCACTTTTATTTTCCTTTAAGGCAAATTTGTTAAGGGTGCTGACGTTTTTATGTTAAATTATGGAGATCAAGTCATTAGCATTGCTGTAAAGAGATGTTGTCGCTTAATACCGAAAGATTTCCGTTTACGATGTAACGTAAGATTATGTCGTCGTTTTTTATATGTGTAAAAGATAAATTTAACTCGGATCTTTTTGTAAAATGTTGCAAGTATCGCTCGCTTACACGACACTGGCGAAAAGTGACAACTGTGCTGTCGCGTATCTTGCGGTGTGTAAGTAGCCCGTGGCCCTTGTGGGAGGGATATAACGCCTCTGTGCAGATGTCTATGGGCGTTGGTAGTCATATGAATACATATACGCATAAACAATAAAAAAAAATAGCTGCTACCATCTGAACTCTCTGGCCTAGAACCTGGGTCGTCCATAACCAGAAGACAGGATAATCTTCATTAATTGGAAGAACTGTTTAGGCGCCTGCAATAGTCTTCAGGACTAGGTCAATTTGAAAAATCAACTATATAAAAAAACTACGAAGCTAGCAGATATCGCATTTGATAATCCTCTGGTGTTACGGATGTTTGTGGGCATTGAAGATCATCAGGTTGCTTACTTGCCTCCTATACTATAAAAAAGATATGACATTGAACACCTATCAGAAACATCACATAATATAAATCATCATCAAAACCCAACTCAGCTCTTCATCACAATTCATACGGCATTTAGCATATTACGCCATAAAACTTTGTTAGCATGTTATCATTAAACACACACATATTAATAAATATTAATATACCGGCATTATGGGGCTAAGGAACAGAGGGTAAGTGATTATTTATAGCATGACGTGCTTCCTAAGTATAATGCAAGGAATGAGTAATGTTCGAAGGAAGCTATAACTTTACATTAAGCACAGATTTTTCTGACGTATCTTAATTTCGGATTCCAGTTATGTCGGCGCTTTATGACTTATCACAGCACACATTTAATAATAAGTAGTGTGTCATTGTGTACGTTTTTAGTGTTCCCTACGAACGAACGAACGAATCGCAATGAAAGACAGCACCAGCACCACCTAAGCTATTATACAAGTATCAAGTATCAAGATAGAGGGGAATCGACCAAGGGGACGTTCACCAACTCGCTGGTCTGACCAAAGAGAGTCAGAGAAATAACAGGTCTCACTGTGACTGCAGCAATTAATCAGGCCGGAGGTAGAGCGGGATGGAAGGAAATAATTGACAACTTCGTGAAGGATTTCCAGAACGGTCACGACCTTCACCAATGAAGAACACGACCAAGAAGAAGACGAGTATCAAGAAAATAAAATGAACTGACGCGGGCACTTTAGTATAAATATTAAACACATGAATACTTTACATAGTTAGACACAACCGCTGCGACAACAAGGGCGGCGATAATAATAAAAAATAGGAAAAAAAAAGAAGTGTTCCCTCCACGTTTTTTCGATGAACAATCTGAGGCAGAGAAAGTTTGATGCCTACCTACGCTCATGAACTTTTATGTTGAATCATTGGAATTACACCGATATTTTGCCCTCTGTACTTCTTCCCCCAGACCTTCGGAAAGTCACGTGATACGAAGCGAGACATGTCACTTAAAGTCTGTGTCGTACGAGAGGTACCTCCCCGGTGATGCCAGCCCAATTCGGCTGCAATGCAGCTTGGAACTACCTCTTACTAAAGCTCCCTCCACTCCACACTGTATTATTATGCAGATTAGTCAAATTGTCTTCGCTGTACGTATAATGGAACGCAGTTTATGTCGGTCAACTATTTGGTTCTGCTTGACGAGAAGACATACAATACTTACTCACACAATAGTACACTCACCACTACATTGTCTCCCTGTGGCCCCCCAGAGACATGATCCTGTAAGGGTCCTGTTTTACCCTTTGAGGTACATACGGAAGCCTCAAATAATCATGCGTTTTATTATTTGTACCTAGGTACCTGTACTCTTTAGGTAACTTACGTGTAAAATATATATTATATTATTTTTTGATAACTGCCGTTTTCTAAATTCCATCTATAGTGCCTTTTGGCTATAGAAGACAGAGTTATAGAGAAAGATAGAGTCAAACTTCCAAAGACAATATTATGACTCTGCGAAAGAAGTCTATGAAGTCAATAAAATAAGAAAAAATACTCCTATAACACGGACGCGGTAAGTTGGAACCAGACAAAAATTCCATTTCTCGCTCTCTACCACCGCACCACCCCCGATGTCGCCATGTTAGTGCGACATGGAAGTGCGGGGTTAGAGAGCATTCTTTGCATTCCAACTTATCGCGTCCGTGTAGTACATCTATATATGAAGTTACTATGCCATGCTGTATTCGTGTTGCAAATTGCAGCTGGCTTATTGATAATATTATGCCGTCGACTGCTATGCTCTCGTGTTTCGTGCGATTAAATCTGTTTGCCCTTGAAGTGGATGAGAAATATATTACACTACAGCCATGATTAAAATATTGTATGAAAAAAAAATACATTACAAAAATTGTACCAAAGTTATCTTATGTTTGGTATCATTGACTAATAAGAAACTCATCAGCTTTAATTTAAAAGCTTGAGTAAAAAAAATATATAATTCAGCAGTGGACGAAAGGCTGATTGATGATAATCCTGAAATTATTTTTCATGAACTACTAGTTTTGGCAACATCACACCGATAGCGCGATGTAAAGAGCTAACAGCGCCATCTAGTTTAGATCGTTTGCACTTACTATTTTGCACTGCTGCACATAATACTATGTACAAAATAATTTAGAAAAAAAAAAAAATAAGTTAAGCTGAATTATTCATATAATTATTATTATCATTTTAACTACTATATTATTAGTTTATAATATTATATATTATATTATTAAGTATTATAAGTATAGAATCATTATGTAATATATTAAGCTGTATGTATTTATTTTACGCTCCGTCAAGTACCTGGGGGTCACTCTAGATAGTCGCTTTTCTTTTAAGCCGCACGTTAAACGCGTGCGCAAAAAAGCCCTTTATGTCCTACACAAGTTGTACCAACTTATTATTGCTAGAAGTAAAATGTCGCTTAGAAATAAGCGTACATTATACTTAACCTGCATTAGACCGATTTTCTCCAATTGCTGTCCTGTGTTCGCACACGTCAGTGCTAGGACGTTATATTCTTTGCAAGTAGTGCAAAATAGGTTCCTCCGTATGGCCACGGGTGCCCCGTGGTACATCCGCAATCTCGATCTTCATAAAGATCTCGAGCTCCCCTCTGTTAGAGGGAACTTCAAAGTGCTCACTAAATCCCATTTCGATGGGGCCTCCTCTCACCCTAACCCCCTAGTCACAAAAGCAGCGGTATACAACCCCGACTGCGTGACCAACGTCGGTCGACGTCCCAGACATGTTCTGGCTGACGAAGACGACGATATCACTACAATTGTTACACGTAACAAAGAAACACGCAGACAAAGACAACACCACAGCCGCGTTGTAGGTACACTACACCCCGTCCGGGGGATCCGGACGCGGACGCAGTTCAGACCACAACTACACCCTGACAGACAACAGCACACACATTCGGCTCCGAATAGCTAGAACGACGATGTTAGTTCAGTCTTAGTCAATAACTATAGTGCCCTTTTACAGAGCTCAAATCAAACAGCCGTACCGGTTAGGTTAACCCGCCATTGGTGACGTCAATTTGACTTACATCATTGGTGACCCCGGTCTCACAGACCGGGTTTTTCGAACAAAAATTTTGCCTATAAATAATTATTTATTTAACATATAGTTAGTTTGGCAATAAAACACAAGCATTTGTAAAATCACACCTCGTTTATTGTTACTAGAGAGTAATACTTAGGACACTAAAATCAACATGTTTATTTTTCATATGATTTATATAATTTAAAATTAACAACAATCTTAAACATTTACTTATTGAATCAGCCTTTTCCAGTCTTATGACATTAGAAACTATTAAGAAATAACAAAAAATATACTCTTCTAATAAAAAATCAAAAATACACCTACCAAAAGAAGTCATTATTACCTGAAGATTCTCGGTCACTCAAATCCTCGTGGATGTCCAAATTATTATCTGATACTAGATTTTCTGGTTCTACGTCGCTTCCAGCTTCGCTATCCGATGATGTTTTTGATGGATCTTCATCAGATCGTATGGCTTCTTGTAGTAGCGCTTCAAGACGACGTTGTTCATTTTCGTAAGACATTCTAAAAGAAAATATAAGTATTTCTTACATATTTTGGTATAATATCAATAAAATTGTACAAAAAGCTGAATAACTAAAAGTCTGTATAGTATTATAATCAAAATAACAGTAAATGTATGACTTACTTTTGCTTTAATTACAAAATTTACGAAAAGTATAAAAATTCAACTTTGAATAATTTACTTACGTAGTTGGTGACGCCGGTCTCACGGACCGGGTTGAGGCTAAAACTCCTGGACCTGCGCCCGCGACGACGCCGCGGGGAGAAACAACGGTGAGTGTGGCCCATGGAGGTGGGAGGAGAAAGGGGGGGCAGCGCATCTGTATAGTCTCTATGCAGATGTCTATGGGCGTCGGTAGTCATGAAAATGGCTACAACTGCTCGTTTGCCCCCTTATACCATAAAAAAAAATAAAGAATTTTGTAATATTAAGAACTTAATGTGCACACTAATAGTGTATTTCAGTTTGCATATTTCCCTGTAGTTACACTGGAAGAAGTTTCACAATGGAATAAGTAGTGCCTTTGTACAATTTTTAATAATATTAAGTTTGTAATATATGTTACCTGTGTACATTAATTATTAAAATAAATAAAAGTACATGTTTAATACAATAAATATTATTTAATATACTATTTTAGTACTTTTTTCTTTAGTAACATCACAGTAACAGACAAATTTTATGCATTTTCCTTATCTACCTATACTAATATTTTAAAGAGGAATCATTTAGTTGTGTGTATGTTTTTGTACGTAACGAATAAGCTCTGAAAGTACTGGAACATTTTCAATAATTCTTTCACCATTTGAATGCTACATTATCACAAGTTAATATAGACTATTTTTTACCACGGAAAAATGCTTCATTCCTATGGGAAAAGTGAAACGGGTAACCTTCTAAACGACTGAACCAATTGGTTTAAAATTCTATACGGGTATTTCTATGGTTTCCTGGATGCTTAAAAATACAATTGGATCCGGCAGGTGGCGCTGCTGTGGGTACGTCCACTAATAAAAGTCTTGACCGATTGGGTTGAAATTTTGTATATGTATATCCATTAATTCACAAACACGAATGTATTAAATAGGAAAATAATATTTGTATGTATGTCCTTTCTACAATCTTTCGTAAAGTTGTTCTGAATGCGCCCACGAAGGTTTCTAAGTTGGTACGACCAATTTTCGACAGACGGCGCCACTGTTATTCCAATGAATTTTGTTTTTTTCTATGATAGTCCATGCTGATGTATCTATTGGTGGCGTAGCAACGCGCGCACGGTATGTACAGCTAGTACTATTAGACTTTTGAAGACATAGGAAATGAACTACTAAAGATCGTATAACGCCCTACAGGACTCTCTCTTTCACTTCATATCAGCTAAGGATAGCTGTGCAGATTTTAATGGGTGTAACTATACATTAAGACTGACTGTTCGTTTTCCTTCCCATACTATTATAAACTTTAATTTTAATAAGATTTTTGATCCAACCTATCTTGAAAATGAGAAATAGTTTATAACAATATTGAGCTATTCAATTACATTCCATAACTATTATTACTTTATTAAAGATAATCTAAACTTAGTAGGTATTGATCTATTTATGGGTCTCTGACAAAAAAAAATAAATACCTAAGACTATAACTACTTCACTATCGCTTTAAAATAAAAAAGATCACATCTTACCTTTGTACTTACTACTTTTTCCAATAAAGAAATTCTAACACTGCATATATCTCTCAACGCTCAAAGCGTGCAATGTATAATTGAGAAATTATTCACTTCTAAATAATTACGTCACTATCCTAGAACGAGAATTCAAAGGAATAACCTTAATTGCTACATAAAACAGTCCTCACCCTTTTAATCATATCAAAAGAGCAATCTTCCGGTCGGCTGAGCGATGTACGACTTTTGAGAACGAGGAATGTAAGAAGGCCTTAATGCTTGGGTTGTAAGGTTTAAATTCAATAGTGCCATAACTCGAAAACTTTCAAGAATCACGACGGTCTATCATATTACAAATTCGTCTCTAATTCGTGTAAAATGTAATTCCGGGATTTCTGTTTCTTTGCGTCGCTTTTCATCTTTGTGTTTTTGACTTCTTGATCGTTGATTACATTTTAATTATAGTTTACTATACGATTCCCACTTCCTTGAGCTTTATTTTTTAGACACAATTAAATATGGCCTATGTCACTTCTGATACTTTAGCTTTCTGTTAGTGAAATAATTCAAAAAAGACATAATATTATATGTAGGTACTTATAATCGTAGTCTTATAATTATACTTATAATATATATAGTACTTATAATTATAATCCAACAAGCCGAATTTTGGCGAAGGCGACCAGCTCTATAAAGAACTAGAAGTACACTTGGTACCTATAGGTTAGCAAGATTTCGGAAAATTTACACGATCGGAGATAAATGTGACATGTTCTCCAGGGCACTCCGAGCTATTAAAAATCCCAGTAGCATTTATTTCGGCCCGTGATTCGAACGCAGGACCTATGGATCAGCGGCAGGTCATGCTTACTGTTAGACCACTATCATTCAATCTTGTTCATTTAGTAATATCGAACGGATATTCGACGAGCACATGAAACTTACCTGAGCAACGTACACGATAAGTTCTTTACTCTCACAAAGTTCGTATCTCAGATGCGAAGCATGCTAGCAGCACCTCGCTGTTTCACATACGCCACCAATACGGCTTCTTAAAGTCGTAGATTAATTGTACAGTCTATAAGGAACGTGCATTAAACGTAGAGGCAACACTTTCGCCACCCTAGTGATCATTTTAGGAATCAAGTGCTAGTAAAACACAAGACAATGACAATGACAATGGCCCATGGAGGTGGGTGGAGAAAGGAGGGCAGCGCATCTGTATAGCCTCTATGCGGATGCTTATGGGCGTCGGTAGTCATGAAAATGGCTCCAGCTGCTCATTTACCCTCCTATATCATAAAAAAAAATGGTGACATGTCATATTATGATCCGTACAAACGAAAATTTGCTATCATTCGGTTCACATTTCAGTCACTAGTTAGCGTGGCAGTCTAGAAGCTTATTCCCTATAGCCTTCCACGATAAATAGGCTATCTAACACAGCAAAACATATTGATATCGGTTCAGTAGCTCCTGCGTTTAGCGCGTTCAAGACAACAAAGAAACTCTTCGCTTTATAATATTAGTAAAGTGATCATATTGTAATTGGTGATATTTCTTATCAAGGAAAAAGATTTTCCAAACCGCCGCTGTTATAACACGGTGTTAAACATTGAATATAACCTTATATCACCGGGAATCTCGCTATTTGTTATAAAAAAAATTTTTCAACAGAACATTTTAGTAAGAGATTGCTACATTGCAGCCGAATTTGGCCTGTTCGGCCGAGGAGGTACCTCTCGCTTACAATACGGCGTGAAGTGACAGCTGTGCTGTGTGTGTGTATTCATGATACCATATAAATAAAAGACAACAATAAATCTCATAATTCTATTATTTTAAAATATTTTGGATTTCTGTGTACGTGGTTGGTTACCCCCTTTTCGAACAGTTACCTAAACTGTTAGCGTGACAGTATACCATTTTACAACCGAGAATACATAAAGCTGTTTACACACCATTGATTTATGGTGAAATAATTGAAATGTTCACCCCTACGGTGTTATTGTGTTAAAAAATTAAAACCACTTCGGATTTAATTCGATTTCATTATTTAACGTTAATTCTAAATATACACTTTTTAATCTGTAATCATTATAAAATTGCAACAAGTTCATCATCATCATCATCAGCCGTGGGGAAACGAGCAGTCGGGACGTTTTTCATGACTAATGACGCCCATAGACATCCAAATGGGCCATCGGCTACTTGTAAGTGAGAACTGAGATGTGCCTCCTCGCTCGTGTCGGCACAAATCGGCTATATGCATGCATGTGGCATGGCACTACCTCTTAGCTACCTCTTTTTTTATGCCAAGGAAAATGCTTTATGCACCGTCCAACCGGCTACTGGGTCAGCCGGGAGGGTGTGTCGGACTCAGTGTAAAACCGCTACAGACTAAAAACCACTGCGAGAGCCTTCGGCCGCCATGTTGGAGTGTCCCGGATCTATCAGCAACAGGTCACACCATATTATATGATTATACTAATATAAATACTATTTGACGAGAAAATGTTTTTATGCACCGTCCCTGAGGGAACCACGAGAGTACTTCTGACTCAGCAGAGCTGCAGAAGACCAAGTCAAGACTTGAACTCGCGATCTCTAGCGAAACATCGCATCATACTTAACCACTGCGCCAATCGATCGTCAATATCTTTTTTATGGAATAAAAACACAAACGAGCAACCATTTTCATGGCTACCGACGCCCATAAACATCCGTATAGAACATACACATGCGTTGCCCTCCTTCTCCCCTGGGCCACCAGCTCCTTACACCGCACTAAACGCGACAGCACAGCTATTCGCCAGTATCGTTATTACATAAGGGTAGTATTTAATCTTACAACTGTAAATCCACATTTTTCTATCAAAGTATTCAAAATTGCTAACAAAAATACTGAATTGCACACTAAATTTGCGCATCAAATAAATCAAA
>LUGF01008404.1:1311875-1337894 GCA_001625245.1 Calycopis cecrops
CTATGATCACTTTCATTTCTAAATAATTATATCACAAAATCTTGAGTACGTTTAATTCTAAATAGCCCTACAGCTTAGGACTTAGGATTCCTAAAATTTGTTCAATATTGCTCTGTAGTGAACTTGAGTGTAAAATCGTGGCTGTAAGTATTTGTTTTTTTAGGCGACCAGGCTGGCGCAGAGGTAAAGGGATTGGATAGGTAGAGCATGTTGCGCCAGGGGTCGCCGGTTCGAATTCCGCCTTGCTCTTGGATGTTCATCTATGTATTATATGTATTTCTTTAAAAAAATCTTACATATACTCGTATCAAATTTCTTAAATTTATAATACATATTAAGTATATGCCGTTGTCTAGTACCCGTAACACAAGTTTTTTACCTATTTATTTTAGAGGCCTTAAGTACAAGCAGTTATACGACTATTATTAATTAATTTAAAATGAGCCACTTCTGCGCATTACAAAGTCTACGTAATCATACTTGTGCTACATAATATAGTCTTTCAAGTCGTGGCCCGCGAATCGAGCCACATGTTGTTAGGGGTGCTATTATAAATGCAATTTTCATAACGTCTAAATTAACGTGTTAACCAGTATCGTTACGTCGTGCCTACTAATTTGCCAACTTTTTCTTTTTATATTATGACCCTTTATTTTATATTCTACGACAGCTACGTTTATTATACGCCTTTTTTTGATGGATTTTGATTGCGGTTTACTACCCTACTAATATTATAAATCCAAAGTTTGTATGTTTGTTTGTTTGTTTCTTTGTTGTTACTCCTTCACGCAAAAACTGCTGATTCGATTTTCATAAAATTTGGCACACACATAACGAGTAACGTGGATAAACAGATAGAGTTTTTATCCCGAAAAAATGTTCCTATGGGATGCCATGGATGATTTTCTATTTTCCACACGGATGAATCCGTGGGGCATAGTTAGTTACAGTATAAATAAATTATTTGTGAAATTGTATAATAATAAATAACCATATGAAATTTGGCTACGGTGGCCTATCTGTATAGACTATGCCATCAGCGCAGAACCTGCTATAGTGCCAAACTATTTGCGCAGAAACTCTATTCCCTCATTCTCCTATTCCGATGGGAAGCCAATGCCGCACGACTAGGGAGAAATGAGACGCAGTTCCGTCGACTTAGCGTGATCTCCGAGGCATGCAGGTGTATCACCGCCAACTTCCAGTCTCCGCGCCTCGTATAGAAATTGAAAAATCCTAATGACACTTCATGGTTCCACCACCCAGGATTCTAACCATGCGATGCGACATGAACATGCACAGTAGCATTAACATAATGACGTCATAGTCAGTGTATATATGACGTATATCTGACGTGCCTCTATGCAATTTCTCAACTATTTGTCTACATTATCATATTATCATCACTATATAATATATTACATGCCTACCATGATTAAATGATTTTATTTTTGAGGATTATTTTTTTTTTATTTCAAATCATATCATTTAATTACATAATAATTTTATCTGCCAAACGCTTTATTGACCTTATATTTATATATACTACATAACATATAGTGTCCTAAAATGTTTTTTTTTGGAAATACCTAAAGAAAATGATATATCAGTTAAAATGCTTTTCCAACTCTCTTTGTTATCGAATGTTTTTCGTTTCAGGTTGGTGTGATACGAAAAAATTACATAAAAGTTAAGCAATTTAGTAAAAAAAGTTCGTATGGATATAACGTTTATTTTGAATTTCCCCGGTGGCACTTAAAAAAACAAACTTCTAGAGCAGATCATAACTTTTTATCGAATCAAAAATTCGTTATTAATAATACTTTTTGTGATATTCCTCTTCCAAATAAACTTATTTGACCTTTATATTTAGATAATATTATTTTGAAACAATATTTATCATGACGTCATTCCATAAATTATGTATACACGCTGGTTGCAAAGACTTGACGCCTCTCCCCTCTCTTAGACCCCGTTCAGATGACAAGCGTTCAACGCGCGTTTGGGTAACGCGCGTTTACAACTACATACTTTTTGTTCAGGCCGTTCACATGCTGACGCGCGTTTTAAAAAAGCGCGCGTTGTACGCAGCTCTAACGCTCGACTGTAGTTAGCGTGCGTCAACGCGCGCTTTGAGATTGTTGGTTTTCTATGTTATCGTTCAGATGAGCGCGCGCTTTCGACGTGTACATACGCATTTTAGGGATCAGCTCGTTCAGAAATCGTCCGAAATGGAAAACGAAGCTTTTAATACGGAGTTGTTTATAGATGAAATATGTACTGGCAACAAAATTATGTACTGCCTTTCAGTCAGCCTGTGTCTAAATTGGGTGGACCCAATATCTCCGTCTTCTGTCGCGTCGACTTAGCCGTCGGTATAAAATCAACGCTAAAACTGTTTCTACGTCCATCTCCGGCAAATATAGAACTCTACTGAAATCTATGGCGGCCGCGATAACGCGCGTTCAAAGCCTGACAAGCGCGTATCATGTGAACACTATACAAAAATTTTGCGCGCGTTCAACGCGCGTTGAACGCTTGTCATCTGAACGTACCCTTACGCTCTCTTGCGCTGTCTCGCCGTGATCAATTTGATCATAGTATGTCCAAGTCTTCTCCGGAACCTGCATCTGCTATTCTTTCTACATGCATGCTCTTTCTCATCTTTATACGGACACTCTTTTAAAACCTAACCTCTCGTTTAGCAAACACATTTAAATATCATAACAACTATACCAAACCGCCTACATATATACCAGTATTTCACTTTTACCACACACACATACCACTCTGTGGATGCGACAGCCGGCCCGAAAATAATAACAAAATATTTGTGTGACAGAGTTTTTGTCGGTCGTATGCCGCACGATATTGAAGTCGCACGCAAAAAAACACACGCGCCTGCCGCTTGCAAAAAGCTAAACCAGCTTCAATATTGAGACACTTTTAGAAGCATCACTAGGGTTCTTAATTAACATTCGTCGTTATCATTGTTAGCAACTAGATGACACCGTTGCTGGACATAGACCTCCCCTAGAAAGCGCCATAGATCACGGTCTCAAGCTGCTTGCATACAGCGACTCCCCGCGACCTTGGCCAGGTCATCAGTCTACCAGATGGGAGTCCACCCAGCAGTGCACTTTCTAGCGCGGGGGCGACACAGAACGTTTCATCACCAGCGGATGTTTTTTTACTGACTCTAGAGATATATCCGTTTCCCTGGTTCTCATGCGGATCTGCGAATTGCGGACTGCATCTCGTAGAGAGCATAGCTCTTTTCATTATTTAAGAGGTCAACATTTAGTTTTAGTTACTACTAATTATATACTTATAAGAAAGCTGTGGGCAGGAAGTGGGAAAGGTTAGCCGAAGATCGAAGCCAACAGGTGTGCTATGGGAGAGGCCTATGTCCAACAGTGGACTGCAATAGGCTGATGATGAATGAGTGAATGAAAAAAATATAAGCTATTTCTTTTATAAAATTGAAATAATAACTCTGTCATATACACAAAAAAAATCTAAAATGAAAGTGAAAACAATGTATGTGAAAGACGTCACATATTTGTAGATGAGTTGGGAACCTTTTGAAGTTTGTAAAAGTGTTCGTATATATAAAGTGAAATTAAATTTTGTCTATTCTATTATGCATATTATATTTAAATGCGTAATTTACAAGGCTCTACCAACACAAAACAAATCCAATTCTGTCGTTACAGAAGGGGTTCGGACGTGATTTGAAAGTGCTTTACCCCGTGGGTATCTTATGAAATCATAGCGAATTTTATATAAATTCAATTATAAAATCTAAGTGAAATAACACATTTTTTTATAAAAATATGGAACAAGTTTTGCAATACTGCATTGCGTCCTAGATGTGGCTAGCACGATCAGAGAGCGCCATTTACTCACACTCTCGCATCTTAAATAGGCCCTTACGCAGCGCGACTTTATGGATATTTTTATCATCATAATAATATGAATATTGGGATCAATATAAACATATCCGTCAAATAACTTATGTTACCTACTGAGAATGTGGCTTTCTATTAGTGATTTGTTACAATCAGTCTCTTCTTCGTTCTTTGTCTTTGCCTAAGAAGATCATTTTTCTAACCATGCAAGGCCATGACCGTACATGATATTATTAGTCCTTACCATTAAGGTTGTATTTCTTAAAATACTTTCTTAGTGCACTTAGGTCATGAAAGGAACCTTTTGTAAGAGGTAGTAAGTACCACACTGCATGCTTGCATGCAGCCGAATTGGGCCGGCACGACCGGGGAGGTACCTCTCGCTTACACGAGACCGGCGTAAAGTGGCAGCTGTGCTGTCGCGTTTCGTGCGGTGTGTAAGTAGCCAGTGTCCCGTGGAGGTGGGAGGAGAAGAGGAGCGCATCTGTATAGCGTCTATGCGGATGTCTGTGGGCTTTGGTGGTCATGAAAATGGATCCGACTGCTCGTTCACTCCTCTATACCATAAAAAAACCTCTGTTACAAATTTTATGTAGCAGATACAGCAGGTTCGGCAGGTTAATATAGAAACCTCGTGGTATAATAATAATAAGTGAATTACTTTGATAAGATTATGTACCATAATGTTACTTGTCGTAATCAATAGTAAACGTCGTACAAGATAATAAGAGAAAATACAAGTTGGATTCACCCAACCTTGAATTATACAAAACATTAAACCTACTGGACAAAGGCCTTGCCAAGTCTAATCGATCTTGTTCGAATGAGTTGAATAACTTCTAGAGAACTCTTCATGATATTGAAGGTGTAGTTGTGTTTGATATTTGCTGTTGCTGTTATCAAATGATATTTGTTTATTTGTCAATGATTTTATGAAAAACATTTTCTCGCCAAGATTATCACGTCATTTCCTTAACTGGCTGAGAGTATAGAGCGCCAAAAACCACGCTGCATAGCAGATGAATTGGGTCGGCCGTTCGGTGTGTGGTGGCTTATGAAGGAGGGAGGAGGAAGGAGAGAAAAGGATCACCAATATTGAATCGGTTCTTCCGAAGGTCAATTCCGTCAATCGAATCTTCTGAATTATACATTTTTTTATAGAAATCGATAGAGCCGCTTCTATTTTACCTACAAACACCATGACACGAAATTTTTATATAAAACAACGTGCAACGAAAATAGAAATATGATGTACAACGTAATTCCCATTGTACTCAGTATAATATTGTTTCCAGCGTTCCGACGAACAATTTGTTTACTAAGCTCGCCCCCCGTATGTTCCTGTAATTTGCGTCGGCCACAATAATTTACAATTTTCGTCTGGAGCACAATTATTAATAGGCACCCTTTGTTCGGGCTCCATTTGACGAGAACGTCTTCATCAACGTGCCTTTGTGGTTAAGGGTTTCCACTACGTCGAATTTCGTCTGCGCCAGCTTCGTCTTACCTGCTAGCGGTTAGCTAGAAGCTTAATGCGAAATGTCTAAGTTATTCGTTTATTAGCTAACTCTATAATGCGTTTTCATTATTTCATTAATCTCTACTACTATAATTAATGTGAATGTAGGTTTATTACGCTTGTGATAACAACATATTTTGTAGTATGGCTTTTGACTTAATAAATTAACTTTAAATGTTTTTTTTTTAAGTTTTTAACATACTGGAGTTACATTTTAAGTCCCACGCGGCCCGCGCGTATAGACAGCTGGTTCCTTCACACCCCTCGCGTTTCCCGGCCGCACTCGACACAGGGCTTGTTGACCTTGAAGCACTTATAACGCTCGGGCAAAAAAAATAATACACATTTATTTTTGTATGAAAAAATAAATAGTGAATTATGAAATGTCGTAGAATAAATGTTGTTGTTAAAGATGCTATCTATCAGAGAGCTTGCTGGTATTGTAAAAATAACCCTGCAGGTATAGAGACGAGCCCGGCCAAAACTTTATCGTGGACATAAGGAGGATAATTATTGACGCTTAATATTACATTACAACTAAAAAGTTTTATTCGTAATCGAAAATCATCCTGCACTTCATATGCAATGATCTGTGTAACATATTTCTTATTCCGATAGTAATTACACTACAAAACAAAGATATTATATTAATACACGTAAACGATGATTAGAAATTAATTTTCACCACGAGAATAATATCGTTCTCTTCTCATTTTCCTTCGCTAATGAATGCAATAAGTTTCTACAGTAACAATTTATTGTTCGACTATAATTAATATTGATAATTTAATGCTTTTTACTCGATTGCGTTGGCGAAGTTATGTTTTCGAGTGTACGTAAAATAATCTAAACATATAAATAAAATATGTGTATGTTTGTAATATTAAAACAACCACATTTTACGAAATGCATATTATATGTGTATTTACGGTACACATATAATTTTTTTATACCATTTTTGTCAGTCTCGCGTTATTCCGGCTAATCTCTGTAACAGCTGAATCTATTTTGACAGGATTTTCACTGGAAGGTGATGAAATAAGGAATAGGCTACATTATTTATTAATTTCTATTATTTTTAAAAATCCACGCGGGCGAAGACGAGCGCAACTAGTTATTATAATAAGTTGTTGACCTCACTGTTAATATTTTTTCTTTTACAGTGGCGGTGCGGTAATCATAATATTAATATGATTTGGCATAATATTATTATTATGAGAATTCATTAGTACTTTCTAAGAGATTATATTGTATGAGGTCTGTTATCGATTTTTTGGATCTGAACTTACGCTGTGGAAGGGAAGACAAGGGACATATAAAGTGCTCTCAAAGAGACTACGTTTGGGGTTGAAAGGGGGACCGAGCCCTCGCTCGCCCGCAGGTAGGAGAGATGTGTCCTGATAGTAGAATGTTTAATAGCTGATTTACTATTATTATCATGGCCAGAGGTGAGTAGTTATATATTCGGATTTTTATGGGTGTCAGTAGCTATCAAAACACTCCGACATATATTCTGAATCTATGATTACTCAGTGGTCACATATCCCTGAATACTGTCTCTCATTTCCCTTTAGGAAATCCCGTTTTGATTTCATATTTCTTAACATATACATTTATTGAATAAAGTAAAGAGCAAAAGACTATCCTTTGTCTTTTTCATAAAATAAAGCAATGTTAAAACTACTTCTAAATCAAGAGCCAACTTATTTTGCTTAAAAGGAATCTTATTACTAATATTTTCAACTCTTTCACTTAAATAAAGGGTGCTGAATTTTTATATGAAATTCTTCTTAGTTTATTAAAATAATCTACAGAAGTGTGTAATAGTGTTACAATATGAATGTTTTCAATAACAATATTATGTGTGGTTTTAAATAGTTAAATCGTCATAATAAAACAGACGGTTCTGCGAAGCGTATGGGTAACTGACTTATGTAAGGACCAGAAACAAATCATAATACACAGTCTCTAGACGCTTAAGTTTTTTTAATATTGAATGTTCAAAGGTCAAACATCCTATAATCTTATCTCTTGTTGCGGATGTCTGTGGATCTCAGTAGACACGCCGTGAAATAATATCACTTGCTATCTGTTAATATTTATGTTTCTTTCCCCCTATGCAAAAGCCAATAACGTGAGCATCACAATTTAAGAATGCCGTTACAGCTTAGGGGCCTTTGATTAATTACCTCAAGTGCTGAGTGGAGGGGAGGCGGCCGCTGAGGTGTGACATTGTGTGATGGGTGGGCGGAGTCATAAGCCTCATGACGTAACATGTCATAATGAATTAACCAATAAAAAATATAATTTTTGATAAGTTTTGTTTCTTTACATTTAAGAAACGGCTTAAGGTGTGACAAAAATATAGAGTGAAGTAATACCAAATGACTATATGTGTAACATATTAATGCGCTTACGTCATTTCTTTTCTTAAAAAGATGCGCACTTTTCACTTCAGAGCTAGGTTTGTTTTATAAAAGTAAGTTCCTGTAGCGTATGACACAAAGTTTATCCTATATGTATTGAAGAATAGCCCATTTTATTTTTGATATAAGTATAACCGGAATAATTATGTACAAGTTTACACGATACCGGCGTAAAGTGACAACTGTGGTGTCGCGTTTCGTGCGGTGTGTAAGTATCCGGTGGCCCATGGAGGGAGCATAAGGAAGGAGGGCAACGCATCTGTATAACATCTATGCGGCGTCCCTAGTCATGAAAATGTGTCCCACTTCTCGTCTGCCCCAAAAATGCGGTATTTGTAGCTGAATAACAGGATCAAGATTCACACTGCCTTAAAATTGATTGCCATGCCTTCGCGTTTTGTGTGGTTTGTGAAGGTAGAGTGAAAGCAGAGTATAGCATAGACTCCAATTACTCTGATTTTTGTATTGCAAACGAGCAGTCGGAGCCCTACTTCCTCCTCCCACCTCCATGGTCCACTGGCTACTTACACCGCAGGAAACGTGGCAGCACAGCTGTCACTTTAGGCCAGTCTTGTGTAAGCGAGAGGTTTTCGGCTACATACATGCAGCGTGGCACTACATCTTCCTTCTTCCTCTGATTGCTCGAATTACCTATGCTATTAAAAAGTCAGAAAAATAGGCGACGGTTCTGCCACAAGCTTACACAAAATTAGCGCCTCGTGTAAGGAGGTTATTATGCATCTCGTGAACATCTCGCGTTTCATCTCGGAGCCGACACGTGAACGTTACACTGTTAGTTGGCTGCTAATTAAACTTGTAGTAACTAAAGTGGACTGAAACGTTGTGTAGCGGGGCTTTAACAAGACAGAATATCGTATGTTATCTGTGGATTACATATAAATTACAGATTGACAGAAGCGTTTGCTTTAGAACACAAAGCAAAAGCAAAACTTAATTATTGATTTAATACACAAAATGATTACCGTAGTTAGAGATAACGTCATATAATATTATTTTTTTAATACAAAAAAGTTTCACTCAGATCAAGTTTAAATTTTAAATGTGAATGACAACTTCCATTAGCGTTGCCCAATGACTGATTTTAGTAACGCTCTCGCTAGGTTACTCCCCAAATCAAGCGCACGTTTTTTTTTTTCTTTTTTTCAAAAAGTTTTACTTAAAAAAGTTGAAATGAAGAATGAAAGACTTCAATTTTATTAAACTTAAGAGAACTTAATTATGTATTGTATTGAATATTAGTCTTTTTATATCATAAAAGTGGGCAAACGAGCCTTTTGGTGACAACCGACGATCACAGATGTACCTGTATGTTTGTGTCCATCAGTTTGACATAAAACAAGTGGTAGTGTCATTCCTCCGCTCACATAATACCGGCGTAAAGTGAATCCTGAAAGTTTCTAATGACAAAGCCAGACAAGACTTAGTAAGAGGTAGTGCAACACTGCAAGTATGTATGAATTGAGCTGCACGACCGGGGAGACCTCTCGCTTACACAAGACTGGCTTAAAGTGCCAACCTATGCGTGCGGCGTGTAAGTCGGCGTTGGCCTATGGAGCGAGAAGAAGGAAAGAAAGAAAGAAAGAATAACATTTATTCGGACACAACACAAGAGACAACAGCAACAGAGTATAAACAAGATAACACATACTGACAATAACATTCTATTACATTAAGATATTAAGATAGGAAGCATAAAGATTGCCTCAAGTAAGGACCAAAACAAGTAAGGAAGGGTGACAACACATCTGTATGTCCTCTGTGTGATGGATGTCTATGGGCGTCGTAGTCATGGAAATGACTCCGATTGTTCGTTAGCCCCCTTATGCTATAAAAAAGCTCCAACCATTTCAGGCTCCATATACTAACAAATATTAACACAGATAATTGATGATTTCGTTAATATTATCACTGCCCTCTTTGTCGCAGCATTTATGTCTGTGGTTGGTGATTCACTAATTAAGTATTTAGTTTCTGTAGCTTTTTTAAGAAATATTATATCAAAACAAATATAAACCATATTGAAATGAATCATCTCGATGAACATGTGGCGGGTCGTAAACACTTACGATGTAGACGACATTATGCGCCGCACGCAACACAATAACCATCACGAACGTGACAGACTCTTCAGTCCGTTATCTCCGGCGCCAAGCGTACTCGTTTGAAGCCTTTACGGCTTGTAAAGAACACTTTGGCTCATTCCGATTTACGCTTGTTACTAATTTTCTGAAATCGATAATAACATTACACTTTTTAGGATGCTACTTTAAAATGGAACTGGGCTGGTTCTGTATGCTGCATGTCCGATAATCGTGGGGCCAAGATCAGAATGGATTCTCCATATTGTCAGGCGACAACGCATAGACCTCGTCGGCGATTTCCAAACGAGCTGGTCGCCTTCCAGAAGGATTAGCCCTCTCTAGCACTTGGCAAAGAACAATAGAAGAAGAGTAGAGTCATTTGCCCAGCAATAACAATAAATAAAAAAAATATTTTTCTCTTAAACTAGGATGTACATGGATGACTTTGTTAAGATAAGATTTGCCAAAAAATTTTTATAATACACTTACCCTAGTAAGAGACAGGCAGCAATGGGATATACCAGGCCGAAAATAATGGTAATTATACTTTTTTTTTTGTAATACTAGTGCAAATATATTTTAATTCAATTTTGTCATCATTAAGATGTGTGTGATCCATTGAGCTGCTTGCATTGTTGTAAGTGTATAATGATAACATTAAATTAAATAATGTTGTTTCTATCTATGTTTTGTAACTAATTCTCTATTCTACTGTCAAAAAGGTACTTCGACGGCCTATTCGACGATTTAAATTTATCGAGAATTTACCAGAAAATTTCCAACACGGTACATATTATACCCAATATTATGAAAATCGAATACTTTTGCTTTAGTCTCTCTTTACACTATGACTATTGGCAACATTGGCACTGAAAGAAAAAGTAAACACAGAACTCTATTTTCAAATAATTTCAAACGTTAACACTTATGGTATGTTCTCGAAACATAGCTTTTATTGTCGATTCGCATACCAGACGACAATGTACGATTCAACTTCGAGGTTCGCGAAATTCACAGGCCAATCCCGCTAATTGCGTCCGAAGTTGGGGCGGGCGGCTTTTTAATTAAAACTTATTCAATATAATAGAGTAAATCGAGTTAGTCCGGTCACTCGGATAACTTCGGATGAGCGTTAGTCGATTTTTCCTAATTAGATTAAGGGATCCGGTCAATTTGAATGATGTTTAAGATGACTGATATTTTGTGGATGAACGACTTGTATTTTATATGAGAATTTGGGTCACAATATTATTATAAGTATTTATAAGCTGTAGTAAGAGGTAGTGCCACGTGATAGCTGTCGCGTAGTGTGTAAATAGCCGGTGGTTCATGGAGGTGGTAGAAGGAAGACGGGCAACGCATCTGTATGTACATTGTACAATGTACATAGCCTATGTGCGGATGTTCGTGGGCGTTTATGAAAATGAAAATAACTGTTTGCCCCCTTATTTAAAAAAAATAATAATTATCTTCGTTTTCTGCGCTTTGTGTGGATGAGACGGTTTCGTTGTTGGCACAACGCTAGGACCTAGTCAACGTGCTAGTTTTTTTTGGTATAGGGGCAAACGAGCAGTCAGAGCCATTTTCATGACTACCGACGAGAGGCTATACAGTTGCGCTGTCCCCCTTTTTCCTCCAACCTCCATGGGCCACCGGCTACTTACACACCGCACGAAACGCGATAGCACAACTACGCTCTACGCCGGTATCGTACTACTAAAATTATGCTTCAATAAACTATGCTATTATGTTTTAAAGCTATTTTATTATTATAAAAGACTGGTGCTATGGGAGAGGCCTATGTCCAACAATGGACGGCAATATGCTAATGATGATCATGATGATGAAAATAATGATGTCCAAAAAGTGTACGCAAAAATCTGCTTATTTTAGGTGTCTATATCACAATATGTCTATGCATTGTAATTCCTTATATTTTTGAACTAACAATGAACAATAAAAGAATATTTCGCATTCAAATGTAGCGATTGATCATCGGAAGCGATTAGTTCAAATAATGCTCATTCTGAAGCAATTGTCACACATTTGCCTTGTAACCACTGATCTCAAATCTATACATTTAATAAAGCTAATATGCATCAAAAGCCGTTACATAGACGAATTTCAAAAAAAGTTGGCTGAAAACACTTAAAATGGAAAACAGAAAACGTCCCAACAGTTTTAAGAATTTTTGTCTGTTTATTTGACCGCGCATCACATTAAAATGTCTGAAAGGATTCTGATGGAATCTTTACTAATCTGTCGAAAAAATCTCCGAACAGGTTTCAGACTACGCAATTAAAGACGGTTTTATTTCGATAGATTTTACGCGAGCAACACCAATTATGAGTAGCTGATACGTATGAAAGAAATGTTTAAAATTTGCTGTAGGCACTGGGAGACATAAACCATTGAGCATTCAAGTATCGGCATATTTTAAATCTATACATTGAATATTAGCGGCCATGTGCATTTGGTAATATTACAGTTCTATCGGCTATAAAGTTCGTATCATCAATGGCAATCTGTACGATCAGCAGTCCATAATTATTCAGATCAGTGCTCGTAACTTTTTTAAAGGAAATGAGCACTCGAAGCGAACGTATGAAATTGCGAACACGTGTTCATTGGATCATGTAATTGTCAACGTCTTGATAATGTATTAATTCGCAGTCCCTTTGACGTAAAAGTTTAAAATTGAGTCTTTGAATGAGTCTAAAGTACAGTAAGTACTTTAGTCATTCGAGTTTTCCGAACACCGTGACGTAATAGATTTAAATTGCTGCATGAAAAGTTTTTGTACATAGGAATTTTGGTAGAGCTTAAGCAGGAAGGAAATTGAAATGCCACTTTGTACTTGTTGATTAGTCATTTACTTATTAAATAAATAATTGATTCACACTTAATATATATGTTAGAAACTTACTATCTAGAAATGCAAATACAACTCCATGCTGCTTATTCTATTACTTTGGAATTTCTCCTAGTAGTGCTACTACAGGAGGACGTGATATAGTCATTAGCAAAGTCAGCTTGTATGCTATGTTATGCTATGTTTTTGTTATATTAGTGACTAGCTTCCGCCCGCGACTTCGTCCGCGCGGATGTCGGTTTTCGCGTGGATGGATTTTTTTCTACGTATTTTTACAGGATAAAAAGTATCCCATTTTATGCCCAGGATAATAAGCCATTATACCAAGTTTCATCGAAATCAAACCGTTAGTTTTCACGTGATGCCTGAACATGCAGACAGACAGACAAAAATTTTTTTAATCGCATATTTGGGTTTGGTATCGATCCAGTAAGACCCCCTGCTTTTTATTTTTTCAATATTTTCAATGTACAGAATAGACCCTTCTACAGATTTATTATATTATAGTATAGATAACAAAAACATAAAATAGTAATGGCAAACAAATATGTTTATAAAATATGATACAATAAGTATATAAAATAACTAAAACATATAACACACTCGAGTAGGATGGAAATAAGTATATTTCTAAAAAAAATAAATTCTTTTACTAACATAATTCCTGTTTTAAATTATATACTTTAAATTTTTTCTTAAAGAGTCTTACAATTTCTTATTTCAAAAGATCGAGTATTCAGGAGTTAATTTAAAGAATACGATAAGAAGTAGTTCTCACTTCTATTGGGATTCCTGTTGTTTTAAGTTATCATCAACGTTAAACTTGGTTCTGTACTGCACCTCGCGACTATTATACTCCTAATTCATGTACAATGTGGCGGGGAGCTGCTCGATGCAAGTGGCTCGTGCTTGTGACCTTTAGCGCTCTATAGGGGACGCCGATGTCCAGCAGTAGACGTGCTCCGGATGATAATGATGATGATTATGATGATGATGATGATGATGACGATTATGATGATGATGATGATGATGATGATGATGATGATGATGATGATGATGATGATGATGATGATGATGATGATGATGATGGTGTTAATGATGATGATGATGATGATGATGACATACAATAAATATTGTCATTACCTTAAAACCCGATGATACGATACGAGTTATACGATTTGATAAATCAGTGACCTAAAATCGGTTAAGATTAGTATATTATGTAACGTGAAACTATTAGGTAAATGGCATAATATTGTAACCTGCTATCGTATGATCTATCTATTAGGTAGATAGTGTGAAAGTGAGACAGACAGACAACGCAGTCACTTTGCTAGCAAGAATACCATAGGGGCTCAATGGCCCCCATAGAGCCCCAATGGTATTCTTAATGGCCCCAATGGCCCCAATGGCCTATGTCCAGCAGTGGATGTCGGGTCGGATCGGGCTGATGATGATGATACCAAATATTAAAAATGCTTCCCTGTGCACTTCTGTTCAGGAGCATCTTTTATTTTTGCGCGGTAATGTATTTACGCATCGCTGTATTTACGATGTGTGTGGGACTCCCGGATAAAGCCTATACTGAGGTGCCCCGGATGTGTCAGCAACAGGGCACCTCTATTGAAGGTATTGGCCGTATGGCTACCTGACAGCCCTTGATTTACACACACGATTCATTCGTTTTAAACTGTTATTTAAGCGATGTAGTCCGCTTATTATGTGGACTACGTCGTTTATTGTACAGGTTCCTGTAGTATATAGAGCACATAAAAGCGGTTTTCCCCTAAGTGGACTGACTGACCTAGGTATGGCCTGGCCATCTATCTTCCAGAAAGCCCTAAAACTACATTCATGCCTACAATACACATATGAAAATAGTTAATTAAGAGATGATTCTATTGTACAGGCTCTTGCAGTATACTTATCGTGTAGATAAAAGCGGTTTTCTGCTAAGTAGATTGATTCGCCTATGAATACCCTCAAATATTGGCTATCTGACTACCAGACAGCCCTAAAACTAGATGAATACTTGTGCGAATTGAAAAATTGTTAATTAAGCGATCATTCTATCGTACAAGCTCTTGCAGTATATCGAGTATAAAAGCGGTTTTCCCCTAAGTAGACTGATGAATACCGTCTGTGCGGTGGCCGAGTCGGCCGTATATCCTCTGCGAACGGCAAACGGCCAATAAGTCTTGCTTGCAGCGTTATTAACACTATCGTAGGTTATTCTTCAGTTTTATGAAGACACATTAGGCTCGACGACATTTCCATGTGAATTGAAAATTATATCGCCAATGCGGCACGCGACGGTTTCGTGGGTTTTGTAGATTGTTTTATGGAAATATATTTTTCATATTCGTGATTTGAACGTGATTTACTAATTTGAAGATTGTATTTGTCATTTTTCTACTTTGAAGAATTGTTTTGTGGTACGGTAAATGATATTCAAAAGCACACAATCCGCACGAAAATATGATATTGGTACATAGTACGACAATGTAAATTTGTTTTTATTTATTTTGAAAAGAATTGCAACTGAAATATACAAAAGAATGGTTAACATAGTTACATAAAGTCTAAGCGTCGCGTCGCGAGACCACCAGTCTAATTGGTTAGAGCTTACTTACAGTTTACGAATAAAAGTAACAAGTTTACTTATATTATGATTGAGTGAGGAATTGATGAAATCAATACTTGTTTGGCGACATTTTTTAACTACTTATTACAATTGTAATATTTGTTACAAACAAATCCACCAGCTGTAATTTAAATACCAAACGTCAATTAAACACAAATGGCGATAATTCAAAGTTGCCATTGTAAAATGTAACGGTCCATTGAGAGCGCAACGTTTTCGGCCAAACAGCCAAACGTCCAATAAGTCCACACTCAATAACTGACATAGTTTACTGCCAGCGCCATCTGTTCATTACTGCCCAGTTTTATGACGTTCGAATTTCGAATTTATATAATTGACCAGTTAAATAACGAGACGCTTAATTATTGTAGGCTTATTGAATTTACGAGGCCAGAAACTGGATTGTGTATCAATAATCGGCCCGGCCTCATTGTTAGAGAATTTGTCGATTGTGAAAATAACTTTTCAAATTTCCGAACTTCCGAAATCGGATTTCGAATTGATATTTACACTTCATTGCTTAAGTTTGATTAACTATAATAAAGGCATATTTATTATTTATAGTATACTAGCTGCGCTCCACGGTTTCGCCCGCGTAAATTTCAATCCCGTGGAAATATCGAGATGAAAGTAGATGTTGGCCGATTCTCAGACCTACCCGATATGCAGAGAATTTCATGAGAATCGGTCCAGGCGATTCGGAGGAGTATGGTTAGTAACAATGTGACACGAGAATTTTATATATAGGTATAGAGATTATGTTTCGCCGCCGTGTGTAGCGTTCCGGTTTGAGCCATTTAAAGAGAAGGAGGGCAACACATTTATATAGCTGTTCTGACGTTTTCCGCTTGCCCTCTAAAATAATTGGGAAGGAATATTTTTGTTCCTATCAACCATATCGGCCTAAACCTGATCGACGCTTCTGTTAAAATAATCAAAGCGCTAACATATTTTTCATCAAAGTCTGCCGAAATTTCCACACGTAACAAGAACAAAAGCTAGGCGTGTAAGCCAAAATATTGTATCTATAAAGCTCCCTGGGATGAGTTGGGATAGGCCGCAACGCGGGGGCTTACGGATCCTATCCTGACGAGTCCTTTGATATGTTATTGAGTTCAATTTACGTTTTCATATCCGAGACCCTGTACCTTTTCTTGTTTATCCAAAAGTCATGAGTGTCTGTTTTATTTTGCCGAAGATTTAGGCTAATATGTGTTGGAGAAATTCTCCTTTTTGCAGGAGACACAAGGAGTTTATGTACACTCATTTGGTGCTATATAATGCGAAGAGATTATTATTGAGTATAAATTTCCAAGCTCTTCTCATAGAGGATATGGTTTTTATAGTGTAGGGGGAGATGGTGCTGGCTAACAAGCAGTCGGAGCCATTTTCATAACTATCGTCACCCAGAGACATGTTTTACATATTATGCGTTGCCATCCTTCTTCCTCCCCAATTCATGGTCCCGGTTGCGAAGCGAATAAGTAATGGTTTTGTGTATACTGATTTTAGTGTTCCTACTTATAAACGTAGACAGAATATATTTCTAGGCTACACAATAAGGTAAACCTACTCGCCACAACATTGCATATCATTCACGGATCAAGGAAAGTTCTATTAGTTAGCCACTTTTGGTGAAGTTACTCATAATTCTGATAATACTTCTTTTTTTCTGATTTTTACTTTCCCTTCAGGTTCTCAATTTACATTTGTGAACGGAAAAAGGCACGTCACAATGTAATGTAGGTACATTATTATGTAAAAAATATGTATAAAGCTGGTTCAGATATACTTACAAGTATACTCTTGTAGTACGTTTGGATCGTTCAAATTCAATTTAGTAGCTTTATTTTGAATACTGAATTTTCGCAATTCATATGGCACAAAGCGTTCAGAATCCTTTGATATTGCTTTACGTTTTGAAGGTAAGTGCCACACTCCGAGCGATTTATTAGTAGGCTATATAAAAAAATACCCAAATTAATAAATTATATTAGGAAATAAATACTGTCAGATAGATTTGGAATCATACCTTATAGAATTATCGCTAGCATTATGGTGCATATTCTGACAACTTAAAGAGTATGTGTAGTCCGTGATTACTTTTGCTAACAAATATTGTGAAAATTTTATATGAAACATTTACTGAAACCACCTACTGATTAGCCATTATTAGCCCTTATTATCCATAGAAATAGGCAGCGTCTATTATAGTTTAGGTCACTTGTTATATTGTTTCTCGTCAAAATGCATTTGCCATTACAGGTGCACTAGGCAGGGTCTAGATCGGTGGAGTAAGTGAAACAGCGTGGACTCGTGGACTTAATATTTACTAGGTAGGCTAGGTACAGCAATATTACTCAAGCTCTTTGTCAAATATATCTAATACAGTGATAATAGCCATCACTTATGTCTAGAGTCTTCTGTTTATCAAATTACTTCCGTACTGTCCGAACGGCCAGTGGTGACGCGGTGACAATGTAGGTGATTAGGTGAAAGAGGACAAAAAGTTTTCAAATTGTCTTTTATCCCGCGATCGTAATAATGTCGTCCTAGCCGATTTCGGCTACGGCGGCCGTCTATATAGACGTGCCATCTGCGCAGGACATATTATAGTGCACAAGTGTGCGCGCAAACACAAGTGCACTCTCTATTCCCTCATTCTCATATTCCGATGGGACGGCAATCCGACACGACCGGTGAGAAATCAGGCGCAGGACCGACGGCTTAACGTGCTCTCCGAGGCACGGGGGTGTAACACCGCCAACTTCCTGACTCCGGACTGTTATTAGAAATTGAAAAATCTCAATAACAATTTTCGGTCCGACCCGGGATTCGAACCCAGGACCTCACGTCTGTGGTTGAACACGCTTACCACTAGACCACGAGGCAGTCAATCGTAAATCGTAAATCCGTAAACCGTCAATGCATTATGACGGGATTACGTCCGCATTATATCATAGACTGCTAATCTCAGCTTCTATATTTTCGCTCGCTCCCTGCTCTCGTTAGGTAACAAGCCTAATGCCATACGCGTATTATTATTGCTTGACTGTGATATAATATTTACGCGTATTTCAATATTAGATGAAAGCTTTTTATTGTGATTTCTATATGTAGATGGATATGGTCGAATAAGAGGACTACTCTCTGAAGTTTCTTAATATATGTATTTTCATTTTGGTTTATTCGTGCTTCGTAGAGCGTGGTACAATTAACTTTCTGCATCAAAAAATTATTATAAAGCACCTAAAGGACCTACATAAGAAGACTGATTACTTTAGGTTTGGTTGGTGGTTACTTTTTTCCATCACCATTGTCTTATCTCACTGAACATGCTGAACACTCTATTAATAAATGCAAAGTGCCCCAGGATTGTTTTGTGTCTGATGGTGTATTATATTTGTACGAATGTTCGAGACGTAATTTTTTTTATTTGTAGTATAGGATGGTGAACGACCAGTCGGAGCCATTTCCATTACTACATTTCCGACGCCCATTGACATCCGCATCCGCCATCCATTGGTCACCTGAGAGCTTCCTCCTCCGTCATGCTGGTCCAATTCAGCGCGGCGTGGCACTACCGCTAAACTAACTACTAAACCTCCTGACCTCTCGCCCACATAATGCTAAGGTACTCCTCTCAGGTACTTGTGGAGCTTGTGAGACTGTGAATGATCCATTGGGAGACGGAATGATAGAGGTCAAACAAGTAGTACCACACATAACGTTTACAGTAATGACAGTTCATATAGAATATTACTACACTAACGTTTTATTACTTTTTTTTTTATTAAAGAAAAAACTAATAAAATAAGCAAATAATATCACAAAAATCTCATAGCACGACCGTGCAAATATGTTGAAGTAGCAAGATACTGTCTTGTTTATTAGTACCCAACCTCCGCCCCGGGCAAGGATCTCTACATAATGGAATACTTCGGCGTTATTTGTACACCGGTGCATGTACCAGATACGCCCCGGGCTCGTATGAAGTATGAGTTAAATCGTGTCATGAGACAATTCCTTATAGGGATCAACGTGAGTAACTTTGTTTCGCATATACCAGTCCTTTGATTGTTGTTATAACCCTTAGGCCGTTTAGTCTATAGTTTATTATAGTTTCTGTTACACAATAGATTCATATTGTTGCAGATAATTCGTTGTTTGTGCAGGATGTAACCGTTCTGATGTTAACGACGTGTGCCTTCATGAGAGGAGAGTCGAATGTAATGTTATTTTGTATGAGTATCTACATCATGCAATAACAATTATGTAGTATTCTATCAGTTGTATATAAAGATCATCTTATTATAATAATTACTCTCTTTTTATAGTATAAGGGGACAAACGAGCATAAACATACAGGTTATAAAATAAAAATGTGCTTCGTTGCTCTTTTTTAATCCGCACTGCTTCAATTTTGTGACATTTAATTATATATTTTACTTTTTTTGCCATACCTAAAAAAAATACGAGCGTTTTTATCAACTCATTCATGGAACTATTAGCCCATTACAATAGTTCTAATCAAATTCATATTCTGGTTGCAAGGACAAGGCACAAATTACTACCTTTATGCATCTAAAAACTGCCTCAGGCTATAACTGCAACTTCCACACTGTCGGACGGTTTGACAAATATTGTCGTGTGGACAGGTACAGTGTACTTAAAAGTAGAGAAGACATTTCCTGTAAATTTTTTAAAATTCGAATTAATTGTGTATTTTTTTTTTTGGAAGATCTATAGGACTCACAATCATCATAAACCTTCGGGGCTGCACAGACCACTTTGGTTAATTTTCCCGCCGGCCATTTGGTTTCTGATAAATATCCGGCCAGTCGTTACCCGGATCTCCTGTCCGGTACACAAAAGCACTTTACCTACATCTCCTATCCCACCATATGACAAGAATGAGAGACAGTATAAAGAGCAACTGCGTTAGTCCGGTGGCATTACCAAAAACGCTAGACAAGTGAAGTAATTTCAGTTCATTACGTTGCATAAAATCTATTTATAAAAAATCTACTAACTATGCACGCAAGAATCAATTGAATAATTTCGATCAAATTTGGAACAGGTCGGGATTAACTCTATCTAATAGTATAACAATTATTATATAGCGGGAGATCTCGTTCCTCCCGTGTCCATGGTTGCTGTAAATCTTCTGAAACATCGTGCTTGTTAAAAAATACAATAAATCGTGATAAAATCCATTAAACCTGTTTTATTAAGACACAGATATAAAAATTACTTCAAAAAAGATTCCATAGGGATAGACTTCACCTGGGTGAATCCACAGGACACAGCTAGTTTTATAATACAAGCAAAAACACTCGTTATATAAAAACTAAAGCGCCGCGTTTGCAGCTGACATATTTACTCGAGGGACGAACAAGGTATCGGATCGTCTGGGATCTACTGGAAATTAACTTCAAGAGCAGCGAAGAACCTACTGTTCTTTTAACGTTTTTCTAGCAGCATCTTTGAAACAAATAATGTAAACTTTTGCAAGGATAAGAATATTAAACATTTTTATTTTGATAAGGTACACAGAATTCAGCACGTTTTTCCATATTTTACAATCTCAAGGATATCAGAAAAGTGTAAATAACTAATAAAAGTAAGGATTTTAAGATATCCGTACAAGTAGCTTTACTGTCTACACTTTCTATTTTTTTTTATGATAAAATTATTTACATAATTTTTGAATAATAGTTAGTATTAATAATTTAAAATCACACCTAGTTGGTATGTTTTATGTATCACGACGACGATTTACTTTATACCTTAAAACTATGTAGGTAGTTAACGTAACTTTGTAATGCGGGTTAGTTAATACCCTGTGCCCATGCGTCCCGACTTTGTCGCTTGCATAACATTGTTACGCCGTCTCTACTGTGTGACGTCATTTCATTACGAAAACACAAAACTCACTTGCAGGGGTTTCTACAGAGGGATTATTTTTTGGATTTGCTAATTTATAATTATACTCTTGATTGCTTCGTTGGGTTTATTCATAACAATATTTTCATTTGGTTTTTGACATTTTGAGTACAGTTTTTTGTTCAATAATGAATTATCGGCACGCCCTACAATATATTAGAGAAAAAAGAGGATATGCTAATATTACTTGCTCTTAAATTCAGTGGAAACTGTATTAATTTGAAAATATCGAAGAAAAAAAATTATTCATATTTGGGAAAAAAGGATACAGACACTGAAACGAAGTCTCTTCACTTGATATTATAATTATTTTAAAACTACACAATATTTCTAATTTAGGATATCAGTATCTATGTTACAAGGCAGTGTGACACTAACACCTACTAGTTCAGAATCTGTTCAGCCGATGAGAAGATAGCTCTCTACGTGGTGAAGTAAGTACCTACTGGAAAAGTAGAATTTGAAATTGAGCAAATTACGTAGAAGCAAAAGGAAGGTTTACATTGTTATAGTTGCCTATCTCTATCTTTATAGGCACATCGAAATCAATTTTTGTTGGTGTATTTGTTCTTTAACAACTTTTATATGACAAGAGATAAAACACTGATGTTTTTAGAAACTTTGTATAGAAATCTCTGAAAAGGTTTTGCACGGAAAAAGATCTGAGAAATCCCAACGGAAACAGCCTGTGTCAAATTTTAAAAAATATTATCTGATGAAAGCCGATTACCACTTCTGCTAGAAATGATTGTATTTGAAACTACACGTCATATTAAAATACACACATACTTGAAACGAAGCGTCACACAAATTTAGAGTATATCTCAATATACATCTAAAGTCAGAGTAATGTTTTCGGAATTAATTTCCGGACTAATCGTAAAAAATACTTAACATTTACATTTAATAAACGACTTCCCAGAAACTGTAGAGCGCTGAAGTTATAATAACAAACAGACGTAAAGGGGTGAGCTCTGTAGGCATTTGATGCTATATTGTTTTTAATTATCTTTAAAGATTAAACTGTCGCGTTTTATTTTCCAATAAACCTTACTAATGTTGCTATTACCGTTTTCTTTCTTTAAGCAAAAGGCAAGGACCTTTCGATTATTTTTTAAATTTTAGCTTAAAGTTTCTCTAAAGGTTCTTTTGATTATTTAAATTGTTTGTGGGTTCTGAAAGTTTATAGCTTAATTTTAGGTAACATAAGTGGTCTTAATTTGGAATTAGATTAAATTGCTTAATTACGTTTTTATATTATATTAAGTTTTAATTTTGCTCTCAGTTTGTTTTAGAATAAATAATTATACAATGGGGTTTTCGAATTCTACCTGTGTAGACGAAGGTTTTTGAGTTTTATGTACTTATTGTTTAATTCAATATTACTATTTTTTTACATATACTGTACTTTATAGTCGATAGGAGGAAAGGCCCGTGCTTTGAAAAGATTTTCCGTGGGAAAAAATACAAAGAGTGCCAAGGTTCTTTCAACCAGCACCACTCCATTGAAACAGTAATTATCATTTCAAGCAACAAAGCAATTATTTCATTTAGGTGTCGATCTTGAAGTAACTCCGGGATCGAGCATGTCCAATTTAGCTGAAATGCAGGTACGGCAGCTTACAGCTTTTATAATATTTTTTTGCTTCTGTAAACTACATCCAGCCGATTATAAAATTTAATATACAACTTTTAAAGCGCTTATTTCAGAATGGTAGTGTTTTCGAGCGTATGTACGCACTATGTAATTTTATATGTTTTCTGCCGTCGCGTCGCGTGAACAGTTTGACTTTTGAGGAATTTTTGGATTTTTGATGTTGTTAGACAACTTTTGAAAACTGGAATTTATTTTGGGGAAGAAATGTAAAAAAATATTTTAGATCGCAGGTAATTGCTGGCTAAAGCGAATCTGTAATCGACATACATGTGATCTGAGGCTTTCTTAAGGTACAAGTTGGAAGCGGGCGACATGGGGTTGCAGCAGACGACGTGTCGCCGCTTCATGTCGTCGCGACACGTCGCTGCGGTCATGAATTGGAAACCGACCGCAGATGGCAACAGCAGATGGAATCCAATTGATAGCTATTTTGTGCTTTATGACAATGAAATAAAATGCATAATGGGAATTAGGAAGTAATATATATCACTCTTTTCTTGTCAGTGATACATTTTGCTCATCTCTAAAATACACTCATTGGACGTGTCGTTGCGACACTACTGATCCGCGGTCGGGCGACACTGGCGTCTGCCGCTCGACGACGCGTCGCTAGCTTCGTGTCGCTAACTACAGAGGTAATTTCATAGAAATACATAGAAACCAGTAGTGTCGTTGCGACACGTCGTCTGCTGCAACCTCATGTCGCCCGCTTCCAACTTGTACCTTTATTTTAATGATTACTGCGCATCTGCTATTTTTCTGTCTGACAAAGGCGTAGCGGGCCGGAAGTTGACATTTTCTGCCCTATGGACAGAAAAATACATTTCGCTCAGTCTGGTTTTATCTATGCTATATATAAAGCCGAAGAGTTTGTTTGGTTGACCGCGCTAAACTCCAGATAGACTATTTATCGAGGAAGGCTTATAGGGTAAATACTATAACGCTACTACGAACAGGATTGGATTACACAGATTATGAGGGTGAAAAACGGCTATAACCAGTGTTGTATCAATTTAAAAATACCATCTTTTCAGTTACAAAAACAAGTTCTATGAAACCGTAAGTGACATCACTATCGTGCTAATTCACTAGCGTTTCGAAACGAGTGAGATCCCTTGGGAGTGGAACAGGAAGCTCACTCGAAACTGTTTCCACGAATATTAGCTCATAATTACTCGCTTTAAGTGCTGAATTAACATCTGTTATACGAGATGTGATGATAAGTGTTCGTGATTTATTTGAAGTCGACATCTGTGATTATCATTCACACTATCTAAGATATTACTTGTTATTTCAGCTTTCTTTATATTATTTTTATTTTATAGTATTAAAAGAAAGAAAAAGTCAAGCTGATATCGTGACTTGGGGTAAAATGTAACAAATAAATAATGTTTGATATAATAATTTCTTCTTTTAATTCACTTTTACAAAATTATATATGTAATTTTTCAAAATTGTATTGTTAGATAAAAGTATGTTCAATTGAATTGAATTTATTATAAGCTTTTGAGTGTAATGTTTTGAAGTTGGTCCATTTAAATCTATGTTGTTAAGTACATTTCCACGAATTCCTAACCTACGGGGTTCAATCAGGGAGTGCATCTCGTTATCCTATAGAAAAATTAAAATCATATTATTATTATTATCAGCCTGGTGTATCCCACTGCTAGGCAAAGGCCTTTTTACTCTATTTCCACACACCACACACACACAAATATATATTCATATAGTTGCTCAGAAGTAGCATAGTAAATGCTTAATCCCGTGTACTATACCCATAATATGTATGCCCTTTAAACATACCTACATAATGCCTCAATGAGGAGGAATATTTTACATATCCAGTAGTGCATAGTGATTATATAGGTATTTACTTATGAACGCGATTCTTTAAACGTATAGTTTTCGTATGTTTACGCGAATGTTGCTCATGATTACGATTATTACTTATGTTTCTTAGTGACTATAGCTATTAGCTAAAAGTCACTAAGAAACATCCCATGTCAGAGTATAGATACCACAACTCTGACCCCCGTATTTACCTTCATTTACATATACATCGTTTTAGTTAAACTTATTTTGAAAACTCAATGAAAGAAAGTAAAATACTATAAGCTCAAAAGATTATATAGAGCTGACGTAACGTAGTTGCCAATTCGCGTAGAAACATCTTTGACTATCCAAGACGTTCATAATTCCATGCCAGCGTTTCACACATAATAATGGCGGACACTATTGTGAATGCGTCTGCTAAGTGCCACTCTGGTAATGCGTTTAAACAACGCCTTGCTGGGCATTAAATTGAACGTACTAAGCAATTCTGTTTGCTAAAACTGTACTGTCTGCCGTTTAAGTGTCACTTACTAAGATTTGGAGGCGAAATTTGCATACATACACATAAAACTGGGCGTTATTGCCATGTAGACTAAAACCAAGGAGTTTCATGTACCTACACATGTAAAATAAGAAATATAGAAGCTTTGACGATGGGCTGTTTTTTTTTTTTGGAAATGAGAAATCTAAGCCTTTAGAGGACTGCCATCATCTATAAATTTATTTAGAGAGTTGCCTTCCTTCACTCCCTCCATGGGACAAAAGCTCAAACCCCAAACAAATAACGCAAGCACTGCTGATATTTTACGCAAACATCGTGTATCGACGAGAAAAACGTTGCCGGTCGTGCTGGCCCAATTCAGATGCATGCAATTGCATGCCATTCCCTCTTACTATACAGTATATGGAAACGAACTACAAATAATCGATAAGCAATAGACAAATTTAATCATTTGAAACTATTTTAGAATATCTTAAACATGATACATAATATATTAAGCATTATGTATTAAACTACGAGTATAATGTATTAAAAATTATGCCTCATAATGTATTCATCATGTCATGATATTCTAATACATATGTATATTTATAAGTATCAACATGAA
>LUGF01008404.1:1338151-1356100 GCA_001625245.1 Calycopis cecrops
TAAGCATTATGTATTAGGCTACGAGTATAATGTATTAAAAATTATGCCTCATAATGTATTCATCATGTCATGATATTCTAATACATATGTATATTTATAAGTATCAACATGAAAGAACCCTGTGCCATATTCCTTCACGTTGAATAGATCTTACATCCTCAAATCAACACTCGAGCGTCTGACAGGTCGTTAAGTGGACGCCGGGTGCAGATGGCCCTCCATGTAAGGCTGACCATCTGCATGTGCTCTCGTTAACGCGTGCTTCACGCATTTGTCACGTTTTTGTGGCTCTGTACTGGCTCGTTAGTATCACATGGGAACGCTTATCAATGCTAATGTTATAAGAGCAACACATCTGTATAGCCTCTGTGGATGTGTGGGTGTTGTGTGTATCATGGTCGTCGGAAGTCATAAACGTGGCAACTTCTTGTTTGCGGGCTTATGTTATTGTAGTAAGAGGTAGTGCCTCGCTGCATGCTTGCAGTCCAATTGGGCTGGCACCACTCGCTTATACGATACCGGTGTACAAAGATAGCTGTGCTGTCGCGTTTAGGTGTATACGTAGCTAGTGGTGCATGGAGGGGGGAGGAGGAAGAAGGGTGACGAATTTGTATTACCTCTATGCGGTCTATGGGAGTCGGTAGTTAAGAAAAAAAAAGACTCGACAGCTCGATGGCCTTATTATGTTACAAAAAAAAAAGCACCGATGGAACAAAATCTTCCCCCAACATAAAGCTACGATATTCAGAAGTGAAATAGCCTATATTTTATTATTAGCTCTGCCCCGTGGTTTCATCTGCGTAAAATCTATCCCTAGGGCACCATTATTTTTTTTTTATTTTAGTCCCAAGAACCAGGTAGGCACGGGTTTGCTAGTGTAAACTGTAAAATATGTTTTTTTAGAAGTATATTTTTTTTAAGTTAGATGGTTTTTAGGAGTTGTAGTTTTTTTAAGTATAAGTGTGAAAATGATCAGTCCCTTTGTCACTCCCAATTTAAAAAAAGTAATATTTTAATTTTTTTTTATGACTTATCAGGAATTGATATATAATTTTTTTGCGTAATGGAAAAAACGAGTAGTCTAAGTTTATTATTATTTTAACGGATTATATCTCACTTGACAAGATTGCGATAAAATTAGTTAAAATAATCATAACGAACTGCATTCGCGTAAATGTACGAACTATATCTAACCTGACATTATCTAAGGCATGTGAGACAGAGTAACTGATGTGATTACCATTCGCTGTGTATAATGTCCTCTCGCATGAACCTTGGCACTCCACGACGACCTCCACTGGCGCACTGCCAACACTCAATAGTGCACCTTGAAGGCACAGTAAACTACACCTTCAGTAACTCAGTCAGTACACTGCTAAACATCTGCTTACATTAATGAGTGCAAAGCTATGCTACAATGCCGATATGGATTCTAAAGAATAGATCAGAGTTAAGAGAAAAGCTAAAGAGACAGACAAAAATATACATTTTAATGTATATTTTTGTCTGTCTCTTTAGCTTTTTCTCTTTCTCTTTAAATTTTCCTCGTTGGATGTTAAAGAATAGATAAGCATCAATAGAAAAGCCAAAGAGACATATAAAACAAAGATTAAATGAATTACTGTAAGAAATATCATTACTTTAGTAAGAGGTAGTGTCACTTATGCATGCATGCAGTCGAATTGGGTGGACATACTCGTATTGTGTTCATACTATTGGCTCACAATTTATTACCATAAAATGACCGTTTTTGAGTTTTGATATTATGGTCGCCCATTTGAGTAGAGGAGGGAAGGCATCAGCATGATATCTATCATGGTGGTCGACAGTTATCAAAAAGTTTTGCCCACTCGATGGTCACACAATGTAAAAAAGAAAACTACTATTAGGTACCTACTCCTGTGACTTTATTACAGGCAAAATTCTCAATAAAATCATCGCAGAGAACTCCAGCTAAGGTCTTAGGACCTGCAAATGAATGAATAGAAACAAGATTTTAGGTAAATTTGTGATGATATAATTTGAAAACCGCTGAATCATGTAATAACACTTTTTAAAAATTCAGTTCCTCTGTACCCAACATGATTATAGAAAACGAGAATATCAACGCTCTAAATGCCATCAAATATCGGGTTACGCTACGTAAGCACCTATTATATGTAACCACGCTCAAAAAAGTACACTACAGAATCTGAATAGACGCCCATTTGGGGAGAGCACGTCATAACACAAAAGAAAAATACGGTTATTTTACACCAGTGCGGTAGATTATATCTTTTATGTTCAAAATCAACAGGAAGCATTCAAATGGGGCATGTAACCTACACTTATTATTGATGCCACTGCTATGGCGAGGGTGCATAAATTTCGTAACGCAAACTCCGAAAGGGTTTTGTTCAAACAAGGCGTAATTTTTTTAATAATTGCCAACGATATAGCTATCGAGGGGCGCGCAGAAGTTTAAGTTAATTAGCCCAAACCGGAATAAGGAGTTGGCGACCGTCGGAGGCGTTTGCGAACTTCTAAAGTAGATTATTGTAAAATAACTTCATTATCGCTGCGTGCTCTTAGATTAAATTATTCGAGTGATTTATATTTCGTCTGTTTTTCAGCTACAGAAAGCGTCTTAAAATGGTTTCACAGACGGAATAGCGAGCCACCATTTCTGTTTATTGTAGTGAGTTGTGAGACCGTGACAGCTGTGCTGGCGCGTTTCATGGTGTACCTAAGTGGACGGTGGACCACGGAGGACTTTATGTGGATGTCTATGGGTGTCATGAAAATGATTCCGGCTGCTCGTTTGCCCATCATACTGTAAAAAATAATAGTATCAATAGTTGGAAAGAACGATATCTAGCTGAAGTATGCGAGCAGTAGATTAATTATTAAGAGTTTATTGAAGTAGGTTTATTATTCAGCAATGAAAAGAAATAGGATAATGATTATAATAATCCCGATAAAAAAAACATTTATAAAACAGTTTTGTTCCTACTACTAGTTTAGTGACATTTGGATTGAATATGTGCTTAGAAAATAACTGTAAATAGGTTCTTCAATTCCCATAAATGATTTTTTCTTTTCTGGGATTTTGAAATCTGTTATAAGTCTCGGAAGCAGCTAATAGCTTAGAGGGAAGTTAACGATAATTTCCGTTCCCTAGTGCATGATCAATATTGTCGGTATCATGTGTTTCCGCTTATGGGAAATTGCTGTCCCCGTAGAATATACAAGAGCACCTTTGGGGCAGACTGTTGTAAACTCCAGTGATAAGAATACCCTATAGTATTCCTAGTCAGATTTAGACTAAATTTGGCAGTATAAACTGATGACCAATATCTATAATATTCTAACACCTGTACTGCAAAAAAATGCATTTCAGATTATTTTTGTAATATTTGTATGGAAAAAAAAATGTGAGAATAATGTAATTTCTGATTTTCCGAGATCCTAGATATCTATAGATAGTCTAGGATCGCTGAAAAAGATAGAGATGTATATAATATATTCTTAGTCAAAGATATGAAATTAATAGGCAAACATCGAATGCATCTTGTCATTTCGCACCCGTGTTCTGTGAGAGAGATACTTTTCAATTCAGCTGCTATTGCAATTGTTAACAATTGCTTATACAGAAGCGTTACCCTCCTCCCACCTCCTACCTTCATGGGCCACAGACTACTTACTCACCGCACAAAGCGCGACAGCGCAGCTGTCACTTTACGCCGGTTTCGTTTAAGCTCCGGAGGCTCTATCATAATTTAAGGCCTTTACCATCATTATAAATTAACGGAACTCAAGTAAATATTATTGTAATATCCTCTTCAGCAAATTCACAGCTATGTTTCGATGTAAATAACTTGACTAACCAAGTACCGCCTTAAGCTAAACCCTCACTTTGCATAATTGTTTTAAACAAAAGATTCTTTGGTGCTTTAACGGAGGTAAATAGCTGTTAGCTGGTTGTTTTGAATACATTTTAGATATAACAGACATAATAGAAACAATATGGACGCTATACATGCATTCCGTTCTCCTAAAACTAGTTTGTTTATTCCAATCTGTAGATTTTGGGTCTGGGAATAAAAAATAATGTATACGCATTGGATGGAATTGACAGCTTGGTACATGCATTGATAACGTGGAAGGAGAATCTGTTGAAAATTATATCTCTTTAGGTTAGATTATATAAATAGAAATTCTAGTATTGAAATGAGACGATGATAAAAACTAAAACGCCTCGAGGTCGTAATTCGTTCAGCTGTAAACTTATTATAATGGGCTTAAAATATTGTAAGTCTGTGTTTTTTAGTAAAATTAAAAGAAAACTAAACGTTATTTGTCACCTATTGTTACACTAATTAAAACTTATACAAGTGTGCGTGACGTAGTGTGTATAATTATATTTTTATTTCAATAGTTAAATTTATTTCTAATGCATATAATTCTAGCTTTCTGCAGGCCTAATCTTCAAAAAAAACCCTACATTTTTACCTCACGTTTCAATCTCATCATTATAATATTACGATGAATAATAAGTTCATTGATATTTAATGATATTCAAAGTCATATGCAGAGGCTGGTTATATAATAATATTTCATTATTACATTTGGTATAACTGGATTTCATAGCCTTGCAACAAGGCTCCCTATTCGATAGTTACCTCCAGTCTTGGTTAATTTTGCACGGCAACATTGCTAAAACGTAATTGTTTAAACAGGCTTGCACTGTTTGCTTCGTTATTAACCTGGAACTTATTAAAAACCCACGGAATGCATGCCACGTTTTGTATATTTGATTTTCACCTGTTATAAACCTTTATGGCACAATGCAATATAATTATAGTAATATCTGTTAATTTTGAATACCGTTTAAGTTTGCTGAATGAATTTGCTGGTATGAAATACTTGGTAAATTTGTTTGTACGTTTTGTTGAATGTTTCGTCTAACATAACGTAGTTTCAAAATATTATTCTGAACGTATGAAGGGAGCTCGGTAAATTGTTTGACGCAATAATGAAAACTGTTTGTAATATTGTAAATGCAGACTATGTACTGTTGTTAGTGAGTAGTTAAATGACATTATTAAACCAGTTCCTTTCCAATTGTATCCACCATGGTTATAGTGGCCGTGGGCTAGTATTATCCTAAAGATCTAGGGTCTTACTTAAAACTCAACTAATGAGATGAAATACATTCACTACACCCAACGATACTGTTTTTTTTATAATAAATGGAGACAAACAAGGGATTGGAGCCTCGTGACGATTACCTACGCCCATACACATATAATTATGTAATTGTTATGCATTGTATTGCCCTCTTGCTCTTCTATCTTTCTTTGGGCTATGGCACCAAAGTCTAAATGTGTTTGCTTAGACAGGATTACATTGTTCACTTCCTTATAAAGTTGGGACTTAACGTTGGTGTACTAAAATTTAACTTCTTTAGTTTATGCAAAAGTAAATTTTGTAAGAGGTAGTGCCACGCTGTATGCTTGCATGCAGTCGAATTGGGCCGGCACGACCGGGGAGGTACCTCTCGCTTACACGAGACCGGCGTGAAGTGACAGCTGTGCTGTCGCGTTTCGTGCGGTGTGTAAGTAGCCGGTGGCCCATGGAGGTGGGAGGACAAAGGAGGGCAGCGCATCTGTATAGCCTCTATGCGGATGTTTGTGGGCGTCGGTAGTCATGAAAATGGCTCCGACTGCTCGTTTGCCCTCCTATAACATAAAAAAAAAAATACCTGCTGCATTTGAAATAGAAATAGAAATAGAAAAATCTATTATCTACTATCTTACTATAAAAATAAATGCTATATAAATAAATATGGTCTACTACATTACTTTTATACACAAGAACCTAATACTACTACAGAAAGCTTAGCTTGCACGAGTACAGATAGCTGGAGGAGAGCATATTTAATCCCAAACCACATCAGATGGATGTTCCTTTGATAACCATCTAACACATGTGGAGTATTAGCAATATGTTGTACTTAAGTACTACCATCATAATATACGACGGGGATTAAATGGGATTTGTGTTCAGATCATGGTGGTCTCACACCCTAGTGATTTTTTGCTAGACATGTAGGGTAACGTTACATATGGTGAGTTTTTGTTATTTTTGTCAATGACAATATGTCATAATGTTTTTGAGTAGCTTGAATTTAATGCTCATAAGAATCTTTAAGTTATAGCGTTCTATTATCTTTAAAATATCAATGTCCTTTCTTAAATATTTTAGTCGGCGAAACCTACCTAATCCTAAACTATTTTCATACCTGGGTCAAATATAATCAATTTTACAGCCTTTAGCAATAGAGATAAGAAAGTTAGGGGTAGTGGCATGCTGCTACAATGCTGGATTGGACCGGCACGACCGGGGTTCCTCTCGCTCACATAATACCGACGTGAAGTGACAGCTATGCTGTCTCGTTGCATTCGACCTGTGAGTAGCCGTAGACCCATAGAAGGGAAGGGCAAAGGAAGGCAACGCATCTGCAATCTGCATAGCATTTACTTTGGACTTTACTATAACTTTCCCCTTTTGCTATAAAAAAATAGAGTCTAATTCATATGAGTATGATCAATTTTTCAAGCCCCTAACACCAAAAATAGCTAAATGGCATTTTTTTTAGATTAATAAAATATAACAGCTAAACTAATTTCCATTAAAACTTTAATGACGTAATATCTGGACTTCGCTAGGTTATTAAATGCGTACAACGTGACAAACTCTATATTTGAACTAATTAGCAATTAATAAAATAGATATTCGATTAAATGTGTCGACATTTGTACGCTTTTGTGGAGCGAAATTTGTTTATTAAACATGTGTATTTACATTAATTATATTTGGCTTATAATTACTAACTAATAAGTAATCAAATTGATAATTATAGCATACGTTTTCATTATAATAATTACATAAAGTAATACGAGCGCCGTAGTTTTACACGATCTATCTCAGGGGAATCGTTAATTTTTTCAGCATAAAGTTATTTTTATATTATTGTATGTTATTTACTTTTGGTGGGTTTAAAATGATTATTTTATTTCATAATCTATGTCCATGGCCAATTAATTTTTGTATTTGTTGTTATTGCTTCTACTAATTGTGACTCGGTGTCGTCACCTGCGTATACAAATAATATAAAGCTGAAGAGTTTGGTTGTTGTTACTGGTCCTATTTAAAAAAAAATTTCAATATTAGTTAGTCCATTTAGCGAGCAAGACTATAGACCACTTTTTAACCGACTGCGGTAAAAAAAGATTCACATAAACGAAGTTGCGGGTGTCCGTTAGTGATTACTTAACTTCACCTTGAATTTCTAAATATAGACTACAACCTGGCGACTGACAGACGGACAAAGAATCTGGTCAAATGTTCCGTCTTAAATATTGAAGGCTCCCCTTTTTACCTGCGTACAGAGCCCTAGAAATCAACCACGTGCCCCAAAACTAGTCATTACTCACAGTAATATATTCCATCTATTTACCGAGCTCTGCTATAATATACACTAATAAATACTCCGATGCTTATTCATATTAAAATTTAGGGTGATTTTAAAGGTGCGATACAAACACTCGAAGCTTATTCATGTGCACGAAATAAAACCAGTTCGTCCTTTAGGGGCTGTGATCCGCTTGAGTGCTCGTATTTTACACACGAGCTTTTATAGTAGTGACAAAAGAAATTATCAATTCGTGGTCATGTATTTTTTGTCGAGTAATTTACAGCACTTTATCGCTCGATGCCGTAACATTTTTTTTCTTATTTTAATTTATATTTATTTATTTATTATTACTAGTGGACCCGCGAAGATCGATACTCGATCTTAGTGAAAATTTTTTTGTAATTAAACACTAAATATCATTTGACATTTTATGACATTATAACTAAGGTAAACAATTTATGTAGAATTTTCAAAACTTGCAAAAGACAATAAAAATTTAAATCACAATATCTTTATCACTGCGTGTCTGCTGTTCATTTAATACCTAGATTTCTACTAATACTATATCAATATTTACAAAAAAATACTACAAAGTATTTAAAAAATACCATACTTCAGTTACATTTTTATCTAGAAAAAATTCTTAGCTTTACACAATGATATTACACTTTTGTTATATCATTGGCTTTACACAGAACCCTTGGAGAGCGTGACCTTCTCACATATTACTTTTTCCTCCTTATATTACATTGCTTGTAAATGTACGCCAAATTAATCCTAAATGAAGATGTCTTTACAAGTAAGTGGTCGAATTTCTCGGCCACCCATAAGCCATATGCGTATATTGTATCAAATTTGCGCAAAGTCACAAAAGTCATATTTTTTTTTGCTCCACTTACATTTCATTATTTTTTTACGTAAACTTTTATTAGAAAATTATTGAGTAAACGGGTTTATTCAACTTACTTCTAAATCTCTAATAATTTAATAATTTAATCTAATTATTAAATTATAAAGAGTTTTTAAAAGTTTTAAATAAACAAATCGAAAACTAAAATATACAGTGGATAATGGAAACCTCTTATTTAGCATTTGGTGATCAAATCATTTATTGCTCTCCAAAATGTAAAAGCTACATTTAATTCAATCAAATATAAAAGCTCGCCTATTTGTAAACACAAATGAAGTCAAATGAAACCAAAATGAAATTAAACGAAAATAGTTTGCATAAAATTTGATCTACCTGCAACAATATATTACAATGTTTTAACTCGTCGCGTCGTATTTAATTTGTTTGTATTACATACATTACCTAATGTTACCAACATCATAATATAATATTATATAATAAACACTAGCAGATGGGAATAATATTAATTATATTATTCCTTTATTCATCAACAATCAGAAAAAGTATAACTTTTTACTATCATAAAAAAGTAACGGATTCTTGAACGTCTCATAATATAAATTAGATTCATCCAGAGCTTAGTTCTTTTAAAACATAGTTTCTTCAAAACTGTAACTTCTCAACGGCTATTCGTTGAGCATTTAATGAAAATCCGCCTGGTCGCTTTCTGCATATAGAGAGGCAATTTGCTGAAACGGTCTTCGAACTAATACAAAATATGGCCGGGCGTCTGCAAATAATATGCACTTTATTACAATGGCTAAAGGGACTATTAGAGCGCAGAAGTCTGGCGCCGTTCCGATGCATTTGATAGTTAATGATTATGCAAATACAAAGCCCTAGGAGTATTTTGGTTCGATACCTTCCGATCATAGATATCTTATAAAAAGCATTGCTAAAGTCAACACCACGCATGTATTTATGTCGCGTCCTCGCTACAAATAAAAAAGATAATTTTGTTGACACATCAAAATTATCTTACGTAGATTGAAAATCTTATGCATCTGAATTCTAATAACTTACTTAAGTTCAATGCTTGATTTTGATTTTTGATTTTGTTTAATAACTATTATAACTAACTATAATAATACTAGCAAAACTTGCTAATTCAATTATATCGAATATATGAAATCATTTTTAAATTAACAGCACCACGCCACATGAGCTAGCACCTACTAAAACCACGACGAGAGCTTTAGGCTTTGATTAGATTTCCCAGATCTGTCAGCAACAAAACTTGGAAAAACAAGGCTCTTAAATACTGCTATAACCTGCAATATTATATAATTGCGACTTACATCTACAAAATTAGACTATTAAAATTTAAGATCATGAAACTTATAGATATATCTATTTATTACCGTACATCAATGGCTTAAAGTGATAAATGACTTAGGAGTTAGGATAAACATGTTTCGATAGAGATATCGGAGAATATTATTGTAAAAACTAAACGGATGCGATTCAATACGACGTATCTGATGCAACATATAACGCGAAGAACTAAACTGCTAAAATGTAAGTTGTCTATTGACTATATTCCTCTATGACTGGAAGAACAAACAAGCGTTATTGTCACTTAATAATAAGTGATTAAATTGCATGTTATTGTTTAATACTATGATATTTTTTTGACTCATCTTATTTTTACTAAAAAGGGCCAAGGAAGTAAGTGGTGGGTAGTCACCGAGGCTTTCTTTTGATGATTACCGATGCCCATAAACATTCCCAAAACTGATAAGCTAATACCTATTAACCTTTTTAACTATTTAAAATTTCATAAATTTATAAAACATATTAAATATATTTCCGTTGTCTTGTACCCGTAACACAATTCCTTACGATACTTACCACGAGGCTAGGCTAACGTAGTTTCATGATAAGTCCACAGATAATAATAAATAAAACTTCTAAAAAAATGTCATTATAAAATATTATTTGAATAATCTATTTAATAGATTACATAGTTTAATCATAGAAAGATACACTACTTGCCTCTAACTCAACACAACAAATTAAGGTTTTATATTTTTTTCGCATAGTCTAGCCCCTTTACAAGCATGTGCATCTGCTATTTCATTCAACTGTATTTTTAAATTAAGGAAATAAAAACGAGCACCTGTACGGTGCACGAAAATTTCCCCCAAAAGTGGAACAATTAATTGTCGTCTTTAATTATGAGCCCAATGATCATCCAAAGAAATCTGACGATGATGATGATAATATGATTGAGTGATGATTGAGTTGAATATAAAATAGTTTCGGTCCCTTTATCAAGTATTAAGTTGTGCCTAGTCGTTAAAACGGCGAAAGTTAACGGTTGGTGCGCTACACAACTTGGGTCGAATAACAAGCTTTTTATTCCGTACCTTCAAAACGGGAATTTTTGTAAAGCTTTCACCGAATTTCGGAAGCATGGTGGAAATATTCCCGAACATTTCTATGGGATTGAAATTTTTTCTAGACGTTTTCAGCGGTTGGGCTTTAGAAATGCGTAAAATCGTTTACAGTTAGCCCAGTTGTAGGTTTTGGGTGTTGTAAAGAAATGAATGTTACAAAAGATGCATGCAGGTTAAATGTTGCAAAGGTAAAATAAGGTTTTATGATTTTTATATAATTATAGATATTTTGAAAATAATCATAATTGGATTGTCAATTACATCATAAAAAAACTGCCAGAGTAGTAATATTAATTAAAAGAATAATATAGTAATTAGTTAGCTTATGCTACTGCAATATAATGATTATTTTTATTGGAGCGTAGAAGTTCCAAAAAGTAGGTGAAAAGAATCAACTTTAATTATCAAATTGGCAGAAGTCATCATAATCAAATTAATGTCCACATTTTTAAAATAGCTTAGAATAGTCTAGAAATCTTAATTCCACCCCAATTTAAAAAGAGTATTGACTTCAAATACATATAAAAAGTGTAAGTTAAATTCAGTCTGATTCTGTATTTAACTAATACTTTTTTTGTAAAATTAAAATATAAACGTCAAACGCTATCTACTCCGTTTGACAGGTCCTACTTTAAATGTAAAAAAGTTGTGCATAGTAAGTGTTATGTTTTATCTAATTAATTGAATACATATCAGTACGGTTTTGCCCATTATTTGACTACTTTTGTTGGTATTATTATTTATTATTGAGGTCCAATAAAAAATAATAATCTCGGGCACACAAATGTAAAATGAAATTTAAAAGCTACAGTACAAAATCCTATATTTAAGAATCTATTAATATGACAATATCGTAAATAGGCAATAATGTTATTACTTTATGTGCACTAAAAAGTATTATAAACTCCCAGAGTCCTAACATTGTATTACAATGGGGTTTAGCGTGAATTTATTGTGTCGATTTACGCGTTTATGTCACGTGTCCCCGCGGTAGCTGCGGCGTCATGCTGTGCGATATTTAAACATCATGTTACCTGTATAACAGTATAAGGGATTTTGCGCTGAGTTTATTAAAACATGTTTATTACAGAAATAATGAACGTATAAAGTAATCGATTTTACTGTAAAACGATTATAAAATTCTGCGCGAGTATAGTCACCATCAAAATTTATTGTCAATAATTATGCTATTGGTGAAGTTTTCATTCCATGCGATCGCAAACCTTCGTGCACATTGTAAGAAAAATCATTTTTATGAATCTCTTAAAGAATGTCACAGTAATATTTTCTGTCACCTCACAGGTATAACCCTGGCTCTTAATATCTGAGCGTATCATATACCAACGAAACAAACAGCATGTCCGAATTACAAACTTATAAATAAATTATAAAGCATAAATCACAAATTGTTAATTGCAATTACTGTTCACAAAAATATCTAGAAATATCTGAGATATAATTTGAAATCAATGAAACAGCCAACTCAAACACTAAGAAACTGCAGAAGACATACATAATAAAACCATACGTAATCCCAAGTCTATTAAGGTGTTGATGCGACCAGTTCAATCTTCAACTAGTTTATATTCGTCGTACAGCTGAAAGTAATCCGATCCTTGTCCAACAAATCTGAAGACGTGTCGCCTGATGAAGCGAGCCACGTGTACCGGATTGCGTTCAGACGTATATCAAGCGAGATTAACATTCGTTTGTAAACATATTTAAATATACATCCTATCTTTTTGCTACTGTTGTCGTATGCAATGTGATATGATGAAAGAGGTGTTGGTTTGTGTGACAATCTCAATGTTTGTGATTATTTATCCAGGGTTTGATAAAAATGTATTCAACGTTCTTAGAGTTCGGTTTTAACTTTTAATTCTTAAATTCACTGTGTTCACAATTTCAAAAAAATATGGTGTTATGAAATGTCCTTTAATCCACATTTTAAAACACATCTGAATATTTCTTTTTTTTTTGCTACTGTTTCATATTCAATGTGATATGTTTAAAGAAGTGTAAGGTTTGTAGTAGCATGTGACAATCTCTACATTTTTGATACGTAGATTCTTTGTTAGTTATGGGTTTTATAGTATTTAATAGTTCATTCAAGATTCTTAGGTTTATGTGTTGAGTCTTACATTTATTGATATGCCAGAAAGCTTCATAGCGGTATTAATATCCTTTTTCCTCGTTTTATCTGAGTTTGCGCCAACTTTATAAAGCTAAGTCAACTGCGACTATTGACTTGTCTTCATAAAGATATGTATCGTGCATATATATGTGTTATGTATCTAATTAACATTAAAGACACAACAAACAGCATACTCTCAGAAACGAAATGCTAGTTTAATGAAGTAACAGAGTTCCGGGCCGTCACAAAGAATTTGAAAACTCACAAAAAACAGTTTAATACGATCTAGAAATCGAAATGGGATTCTCCAAATAACGTTGTAGACATTAAATCTTAATATACAGTAATCCCATACTGTTCATCTGAAATATTCATCTAGGCACATTTACCCAAAATCCTAGACATGTTCTTCGCGCAACTTAAAATATGCGAGTAGAATTAATTTTACATCGATTAACGACCGCGTTACTATTTAACCACAACAACGCGTGACTGGGCATTACTATACACATTTATTTTATTTATTTTACGCTATAGAGAGGCAAACGAGCAGTCGGAGCCATTTTCCTGACTACCGACGCCTATAGACATCCGCTTAGGGGCTATACAGATGCGCTGCCCTCCTTTCTCCTCCTACCTCCACGGGCCACTGGCTACTTACACACCGCACGAAACGGGACAGCATAGCTGTCACTTTACGCCGGTGTGTAAGCGAGAGGTACCGCCCCGGTCGTGCCGGCCCAATTCGGATACATGCCTGCATGCAGTGTGGCACTACCTCTTAATAAAATTTGATGAGTGCTCACACCACACCATGACACAACCGCGAACATCACGGATATATTTACAGGCGACACACGGACACCCGACACCGACTCTAAATAAACATTCCAATGTATCCGAGACATAAATCATTTTCCGTCCGAGTTTTTTGTAATGAAATTTGTTAGTTTCGTGACAATCTGTTCCGCTATTTGCTTAGCATCAGAAAACAGATGGTGGCGCTCGTGATGTATGGGATTTTAAATGTAGATGTTCATATTCTGTGGCGTACACATGTGTGACTTTCTCTTTGTATGTAATTTTTAAGGTAATCACCATGATCGACTCGCAAGAATATCAACACATTGTAACTATTATTTTTTTTTCTTTTTTTTAATGTTTTTTTATTGTTCAAAAGCTACAAATAATATTGTATGTTAATTTATTAATTATACAGTCTAGCATATCGTCGTTGCCAAAATTTATAATTTAGCAACGACGATATTTAAATAGTTAAAGTAATATTTTTGATATTGTATAAGAGGGCAAACAATTATTCGGATCCTTTTGATATCTACCGTCGGCTATAAACTATAAACTGGCATTGTTATGTCATTACGTTGTGCTTTTTCTTCTTCTTTGCAATTAGCGACCCGAATCTCACCAACATAAATGAGACCGAATAACTATAAGTTTGTAACGGTAACATGTATCATGTATATAATAATACCGCAACAAAGTAATCATTTAATTGACTGCTATGCAGCCTGGCAGTACCTCTTACTAAATAGTAAATACTAACTCCTAATAAAATATGTATTTATACATCCCTATTTTATGTGTACCCGAGAACACGTTAAGGCTTACGTTTTAAGTCTCGAAGAGAGTTCAAACCCAAATATAAGAATGACATAATAGAGTGCAAAAATCATGGACTTTATACAAACTGTGTTCACTATCAATCCATTATTGATAGTTCAAGAGATTGTGTATATTATCACACATACAAACACACAATAAGTCAATATATTATATATATCTGTTTTGCATATATCCCAGAACAGGTTAAGGTTTACGTTTTATGTTTGGAAGAAAGTTCTAACCCAAATAGAAGAATGACATAACAGAGTGCAAAAATCATGAACTTTATTCAAACTGTGTTGTTCACTATCAATGCATTATTGATAGTTCAAGAGATTGTGTATATTATCACACATACAAACACACAATAAGTCAATATATAAATTAATAACATTTTACTCCAAAGCGAAGTACGACCGCTATTTAATTAACTAAGAAATCCAAGAGAAATCCAGTTCAAAGGCAACGGGTACAGTATCGAAGGAATTTTATTGTGAAGCAACAGTAACAAAAGCAAGAGCTTTTTTGCTGCACCATGTTCGATTACCGGGTCGGATATCATCGAAACGCCATTAGACGCTGACATTTGCTCTCGTACTCTCGTCTGGGGAATCTCGGAATTACTCATTTGGCATTAGAGTCACGAGTCCGCAATACCGACTCTGATTTTTGCTTTCAATTCCGATTGCACTATTTCGATCGGTAATTTGTCTTCATATTTTTAACCGACTGCGAATGGGGGTACGATTATGGTGATTGGATGGATTGTTACAATTGTGTTGGACTTGTTTGTAGAATAATTTTATTGTAGTGAGTGTGAATATCATCAATAATCATGTATCATAATATCATATAATGTTATTCCGTGATGGATGCGTGTGATAGGTCTTGGCATTTATTGGAAAAGTCTATGTCTAGAAGTGGATTAATAAACACTTAATGATGAAATTGGTATTACATTAGGTGCTGAAAGTATACATTTACTCCCCCCCACCCTGAAGGTGCTGCCCCCTTGTCGTGGTGGGGGAGCTTGCGTGCTTCTGTGATCTCCAAGGCTATGCCGAACATGGCTACCATAGCGGACAGAGCTACCAATACCGGACAGGTTTAGAGTGAGAGGCCGGACGGAGATCGGCTTAGATGGAGGGTCATCTATCTACCCGTCCCTCTGAATCGGCAGATGATGGTGTGAATGAGACAACTGGCGGGTCGGACTTCGGACCATATGTCCATGGTGTCGTAACATGGACATAGTGGCGTGCTCTTTTGGATCACTGGGGCTAGGGATCAGGATGGGAACCTGACCCCCTTGCACGTTTCCATTTCGTAGTATGGACTGTTAAAAGGTAGCCGGACAGTCCCCAAGGAGGAGAAGTCTGGCCTTTTTCGCGAGACCAACCTGTCGCTGGAGGGATCCTGTTCCCTGTTGATCCGGGACCCTCCAATATAGCGGTTGAAGACACCTGCGGGGGTTTAGTCGATATTGGACTCCCAATTGTCGACAAAGGTCTAGGGCCCACCCGGGCTCCTAGTTATCATACGTTAATGTATTCCCCTGAGTCAACAAAAATAAAAGGTTTATATGTCTTGAAATAAATCCCTTTGATTATTATGAGAGGAGTTTAAGTAGTTATGATGTCATGTGATGATTTTTTTGTCTACCTTGTGTGTGGTGTGTTTTCGATTGCCCATTTAATGAGCACTGCGAGATCTTTATGCGGATATAATGGGTGTCCTCAAAGTAACGCAAATTTGAATTTGTCACCATTTGTGCAGTAAACAACAACAGGCAAACAAAAAAAAATAAATAAAAAAAAAATAACAATAATATAATAATAATAATATAGTTTTATTCGCAAAAACACACTGAACCATGTACATACAAATTAGGTGAAGAATATTAATAATAAAAAAAAACTAAAATAAAAAATTATATCTAACAATAGGTATAGGCAGGGTCATTTTGGTCAATAATATATATACAGCTGACGCTTGTGGGTTAGTAAAACGGAGGGGTACACGACAGAAGTGTCTTCATTATTGAATTATAATGAAGATAAATATAAAATAGGTTTCTACGTCGTGTAATCTCTGATATTTATGTTTTTATGCACATCCTCTATGAGTCTATGCGGATGTTTATGGGCGGTAGTCACCAGAAGTATCCAGATGTTCGTTTAGCTTTAGCGGTAACTAATTAAAACAAATAAGCGAGAAATTAATATTCTCCGCCACGCTTGCGTAACAGAAACCGAATTATGTAAAAACGTGACATTTTCATCATTACATTGATGCGACAAAATTACCGTAAAATTAGCGACGGAAATTAGCGGAACTGATGGATGCTTTCAGCGATATCTTCTATCCGTGAGCTGTATTTACATATTTGTGTAACATTTTAATTTTACACTTACGTCAACGTGTGGTAATTAAGAAGTATAATGTAGACGCTCTTAAGATGTTTTCATTTGCTCGTTTATTAATTTCATGGCACTTAATCTTTCGACATTTAGAAACATGCTTACAATATTTTAAAATATACGTTGAAATCCAGTTCAAGAAGGTTTTACGGTATGAGAGTATTTCTTAAAAGAGGTAGTGACGTAACATAATGGTTTTGCTATCGCGTTTTTACTTTTTATTAATATTAAAATTGTCTAGCGATTTGGGTGAAGGATGGTAACGCAACATTAGCTACTTCTGACTTTTTCTTCTGAATAATATTTCTATTCAGATAAGAGAGGCTGTCGACGACAGGTTTCCTCGCTCACAGTGTGTATCATACAGCGCTACAGTCTAGTCACTGTAGCGCGATCATTATATCCTAAACGATCACTAGCGACCTCTACGAGCGATCACTAGTTTATTTAATTAATCATATACTTCTTATATTATTAAAACACGCTTATAACCAAATCACTAAAGATCTAACGGAAGAGTTAGGAAATACTATTTTAATGTGTATTTTTGAACAATTGCTATTGTTAATTTATGTATATCCTACCCATCGCATGCGAAACATAATTTAGCGTATTCATATCACGTGACTCTGTTGCTTTCTTATCTGAAAATTATAATGAAATGGCCTGTGCCGTAGAACTTTTTTGTCCATTTTAATTACGCTTATACAATTGGAGTTCGTGAAAACATTCGAAATAAAATTTAATTAATTCCCGTTATATTTATTTGCGTGTATAACGGGCTTGTACGAAAGTGTAACAATTAGGTCTAGACTCTAGATATCGGTAATGCCCATAATAAACTTTATTCCAGTCTTATTATGGCAAATCCGTTTTGGTGACTAAGCATTACCAGGCGTACATCACTCGCTCGAGGTCACGCGTTTTATACCTACGGCTCGGGCTATCTTCGAAGATATCTGCGACACAGGGCCGTCGCACGCTCGCGCGTTCACATATTGTGC
>LUGF01008404.1:1356746-1369425 GCA_001625245.1 Calycopis cecrops
TCCTCAGCGATCACTAGCGACCTCTACGAGCGATCACTAGTTTACTTAATTAACCATATACTTCCTATATTAAATACGCTTACAACCAAATCAGTAAAGATCTAACGGAAGAGTTAGGAAATACTATTTCAATGTGTATTTTTGAACAATTGCTATTGTTAATTTATGTATATCCTACCCATCGCATGCGAAACATAATTTAGCGTATTCATATCACGTGACTCTGTTGCTTTCTTATCTGAAAATTATAATGAAATGGCCTGTGCCGTAGAACTTTTTTGTCCATTTTAATTACGTTTATACAATTGGAGTTCGTGAAAACATTCGAAATAAAATTTAATTAATTCCCTTTATATTTATTTGCGTGTGTAACAGGCTTGTACGAAAGTGTAACAATTAGGTCTAGACTCTAGATATCGGTAATGCCCATAATATACTTTATTCCAGTCTTATTATGCCAAGTCCATTTTGGTGACTAAGCATTACTCCCTATGTAAAGAAGATCTTATTATGCAGATTTTTTTATTTTTGTGTCATTATGACAATAATTTGAATGTCAAAAATATTGTGTAAAAGTATACCTAATTGTAAAAAGTAGTGTAAGTCTGAGGAGGTACCTCTCGGTCATACGATACCTACTGGTGTAATTTGACAGGTGGGCTGTCGCGTATTGAATGGTGTCCGAGTGGCCAATGGCCCGGGAAGGCGGAAATACAAAGAAGATGAATGCATCTGTCTAACCCCTTATGTCCTCTTGGCCAAGATAAAAATAGCATACCTTTTTTTAAATCCTTATCGGGATGCCTTTTCCCATCAGTGAGAAAGAGGGGTGTCAGCCCCCCTATCGACCACAAATTACAGAGGCACATCTCCAATGATGAGCCTCTTTTATCGATGAAGCTGCACCGGCCTTCGCCTTCAGCATAGTTTCCTTATAAAAAAAAATGTCTAACCCCTGTGCGGATATTTACGGACGTCGGTAGTCATCAAAAGTGCTTATTTGCCTACATAAAATATTATAAAAAACTAATCAAGTCGGCTAATTCAGATTCTTTAAAATTGCCAAGCTGTACAATTTAATGAACTTACAATTGACGGAAACTAAGATTTTACTACATATTCAGAAGCCAAATAAGCTTATACTTGTTTGAGAATTTCGCGATTGTTACATATCGTAGTTAGGTATTTCACGGGTTTTAACTCGATAAATCAATATTTTATCGCGTTAAAACCTGTAAAGTAATTATAAAATGTAAAGAACATTTAGCTTAGATTTTGATCACAATACTTAATTTCTGTAAATACCCATCAGGTTTAAGAATATCTAGAAATTAAAAACTAGAACAAAACAGTTTTATTGGGTCTATTTCCAGGCCATAAAGTTAATATCATTAAATGCGATAAAATATTCGGTCTAGACTAAATCAGAGCGGAAACTTTTAAAGCGCCCTCGGGACCAAATTCGTTAGGAACGTAGTTTGCGAACGAGAAAAAAACGAAACAAATTGTCGGCGAACGAAATGTGTCCAAGAACGAAAATATGTTGATTGAATAAAGAAAAACTATTAAAAGTTTCAGTTACTGGTTCAGTGGCGATGCAATGCGTGGAAATGCAGGGAACAAAAGATTGCGCCTTGTTAGCAGTATTGTCCACAGGCCATTTCATTATAAACTTACAATAGTGCTGGAAACTTCCACCCGGAGCGCTTTGTTTGTTTCGCATTTAATGTTTACTGATATTCATTTAGTTTGTACTTTTTAGTAGTAAGGATAAGCGAGGCTTATCTAAGGATTACTATATATGTGTATAATATGATAGTGTTAGCGGTACTAGCGTATAGAGAACTTCTCGCTGGTGGCAAATAACTGACTAAACCAAGCTTTATTGTCATGGCCTAGATTTGAAACTGAGGCAGGCTTACACTGGACACGTGTTACATTCGTTAAATATTTATGTCATCAGGTACAATCGAGCAATTTGGCTACCTGAGACAGGCAGCCAAATTGCCATCTAGGCTGTAAAAAATGTCATATTTACTATAGCATGGTTTAAGTAATCTTTATGGAGTGGCTGAGGATGAAATCGGAATTACTGAGAAAAACCTATCTGAGGGTGAAAGACGAGAGTTTATATCATCATCATCATCAGCCTATTGCAGAGTTTATATTTATACCCGTATTATATATCAAATAGAATTCACTAGAATTCACTCCCAGAATAAGGAAGAGTCCCGAAACTAACTTATTATACAATGTGTTTCAGTATCGGTGTCGGAGACTTTAATGGTATAAAATATGGCATTTTTCATCGACAAATTGCTGTTTGAATTTGTTTTTTCTCTCACGGTTGTAAATTGGCCGCCATTTTGTTTTTTTAGTTACCAAAACCGGGCTCTCGTACTAATTCGACCACCACTAGTCGTGTTAATGTCGTATATTTATAGAAAAGGTCTCATTCGATAGCCTAACGTGCAGACAATAATAGCATATCCATTATGTTTTAATTATTATGAAAAAAGAAATTACAAATAATATTTAAAACTAAAAAAATTAGAATTTTTTGTGTATTTTTTTAATAATTGGCTTTTTGTGAAAAATATAGCAGATTAAACTGCCTTTTTTTTATTTTATAATGATAGAAGAGAATGTTTCCTACAATTTAGTACTACATTTCTTTGCTCCCAGTGAGATAGTTTAGAAGTTACAATTTTTTTTATAAGACCCTTTTTATTGCTTATCTACGGGGCAGTTGAAAAAAATGCAAAAGTGTGTACCAAAGTAATTTAATATGCATGTAAAATACATTGTAATGTAGTTACAACCATTGCTCAAAGTGATCTCCGTGATGTTGCAGACATGCCATAGCTCGTAGTGATACATTTTGTGTAGAACGTCGCATCATATCCTTGTTATCTCGTAATTCATTCCCAGCTTGCAAAATTTTATGTATTAATTCTTCACGCGTATTTGGCACGTCGATATAAACTCTTTGCTTCATTGTGCCCCACAAAAAAAAGTCAAGTGGGGTAAGTCCGGTGAACGGGGTGACCAAGAGATGGTTCCGTCACGCCAAATCCATGGAGTTTAATGTTGATTAAGATAATTGCGCACGCTTGCTGCAAAGTGGGCCGGAGCACCATCCAGCTGCAGTAGCATCCCACTCCTGTAATTTAACGGTAGCTCCAGAAGTGCCATAAGCACCTACCAGCTCCTACAGTGCGTCACGAAAATCAGTTTCTAGGAACTCCAGAAATCTCGGACCATTCACTGTGGACGGTAGAATGATCGATCCAATCAAAAGGTCATCGATCATGCCTGCCCAAACATTGGCCGAAAACTGATACTGGTAGGAGCTTCTGGTACTTCTGGAGCTACCGTTAAATTACAGGAGTGGGATGCTACTGCAGCTGGATGGTGCTCCGGCCCACTTTGCAGCAAGCGTGCGCAATTATCTTAATCAACATTACACTCCATGGATTGGGCGTGGTGGAACCATCTCTTGGCCACCCCGTTCACCGGACTTAGCCCCACTTGACTTTTATTGTGAGGCACAATGAAGCAAAGAGTTTATATCGACGTGCCAAATACGCGTGAAGAATTAATACATTAATTTTTTGCAAGCTGGGAATGAATTACGAGAAAACAAGGATATGATGCGACGTTCTACACAAAATGTATCACTACGAGCTATGGCATGTCTGCAACATCACGGAGATCACTTTGAGCAATGGTTGTAACTACATTACAATGTATTTTATATGCATATTAAATTACTTTGGTACACACTTTTGCATTTTTTTCAACTGCCCCGTAGATAAGCAATAAAAAGGGTCTTATAAAAAAAATTGTAACTTCTAAACTATCTCACTGGGAGCAAAGAAGTTTAGTATTAAATTGTAGGAAACATTCTCTTCTATCATTATAAAATAAAAAAAAGGCAGTTTAATCTGCTATATTTTTCACAAAAAGCCAATTATTAAAAAATTACACAAAAAATTCTAATTTTTTTAGTTTTAAATATTATTTTTAACTTCTTTTTTCATAATAATTAAAACATAATGGATGTGATATTATTGTCTGCACGTTAGGCTATCGAATGAGACCTTTTCTATAAATATACGACGTTAACACGACTAGTGGTGGTCGAATTAGTACGAGAGCCCGGTTTTGGTAACTAAAAAAACAAAATGGCGGCCAATTTACAACAGTGAGAGAAAAAACAAATTCAAACAGCAATTTGTCGATGAAAAATGCCATATTTTATACCATTAAAGTCTCCGACACCGATACTGAAACACATTGTATAGCTTCTATTAGGTATGCTCATGTAGATACCAACTTTTGTTTTAACCGAAGTTTTGAAAACACCTGGTAATATTTTAGACGTGTTACTTTAAAACATTTGCATACCACAAGAGCATTCCATATGCTTTTGTCAGCAAGCGCCGTCGAATAATTCATTCAGAAAAGGTTCTTTTGGTCTGGCGTCAATTAAAATAGCGTCGCGTCGATTTTTTTTGTCCGTTTCCCTAAAAACTGTCGGACGGAACACCGTTTGTATCTTCCCGTGCGATAGTCGCATTCTACAGGTGCTTTGGCGGTTGGTGGTCGGACGCGTCAAACAGAATCACAAAAAAATATTTGGGTCCGACATCGCAATCCAATTTCAACCTTACTAATATCAAACAAGGGCTACTTTAAATGTAGCAACATGTTTAACAAGTGAGAAAGGAGGTGATATATTGTAATCCTTCGCATATTACTGTCCGATATAAACGATTGTGAGAAGAAACATAATTAACAAGTTTGGACATCGGTTGTTCCCGTTGCGCGCTGGTTTTTAGAACCAAAGAATGATAATGTTCCTTTGTTCTTTATTGTTAGGGTTCCGTATCTCAAAGAGAAAAAACGGAACCCTTATAGGATCGCTTTGTTGTCCGTCTGTCTGTACGTCTGTCAAGACCCTTTTCTCTAAAACGCGTAAAGGGATGAAACTAAATTTTTTGTCCAAAACGGAGGTCAGTTACGTCTTGATGCCTTGAAAAAATCACACTTCTAACTTAACGCAATAAAAAGTTATAGCCAATTATGCACAAATTTTGTATGAAAACGTACTTTGTCGAAAACCAAAAAAATATCGGGTACTTCCCGTTGACCTGGAGTTGTGAAATTTGGCAAAAAGTTAGAACTTATAGCACATATATAAGAATAAATCTGAAAACTAGTAAATTATATGTAGATCATTGGAAAAATCATTATCAACTTATAACTGTAATTCGTTGCCTACTAAATGTGTGTGAGCAACCGCTTATATACGTTTGTCAACTTAAACGGCCGGCATAAAGTTACAATAATTGAAAACCATGCATTACGTTTGGATTACGAAACCCTCGGTGTGCGAGTCGGACTCGCACTTAGCCGGTTTTTTTATATTGGTACCTATTTAGTAGAACTTGCTACTCCAATATTTTTGGACCTGAACATGTTATGGAAGCGAAGAGAAGCTCAATACTGTCCTGCTAAGAGTGTCCTCGTACGACGAGACTAAAATTGGGGTCAAAAGGAGACCGACGACCCTCCATACTCTTGCTGATGAGAAATGACTCCTGCTAAAAGGAATGAATTGCATTCCAACATTAGAATTAAAATAGCTAATTTAATCGGCCAAGATAATAATAGTATAACCTATTAATCGCAATAGTCCGGTTTGCCTTCTCCCAATAGCTGGGAAAGAAGGGGGGTCTGCCCCCCCATAGACCACAAATACAGAGGCTTGAGCTCCCCAGTGTGCTCGCCAAAAAAAAAAAGCTAATTTAGCAAATAATCATGGCAGGATGTACCACGGGATCCTTGATACGTGATACCTAATGTGAATTCGGTACTGACGTGAATACTAGGCTAACGGTCACGATCATAAGTGACATAACCCTCAGCTTCTCTGCCAGTTAATTGGTTTAATGTCTTAACTTGTTTGCTTACTCAACACGTAAGGTGCTTTGCGTGACAATAGGCGATAAAAGTCGGGAGTCGGCCTAGTGAATAGCTCAGGCGTTACGTTACGGAAATCCACGTCGTAAACGTCAAAATTTGTGGGCAATATTCACGCATTACACACGACGTTTAGTTTTAGCCCTTTGCGTGAAGGGGTGTGAACTCTGAGTTAAATATACCTAGTTGAGCTAGTTCTATCCTGAATTGTAGACAGCTGGCATGACCTGAGGAAGTCTTGTTCATGTGATAAGAGGTAGTGCCACACTGCATGCTTGCATGCAGTCGAATTGGGCCGGCACGACCGGGGAGGTACCTCTCGCTTACACGAGACTGGCGTAAAGTGACAGCTGTGCTGTCACGTTTCGTGCGGTGTATAAGCAGCCGGTGGCCCATGGAGGTTGGAGGAGAAAGGAGGGCAGCGCATCTGTATAGCCTCTATGCGGATATTTGTGGTCGTCGGTAGTCATGAAAATGGTCCCGGCTGCTCGTTTGCCCTCCTATATCATAAAAAAAAAATAATATCTTATGTGATGACTGTACTATCATGTGCTTCAGTATATGCAGATGTTGATGGACGTTGGTAAACAACAAATAGTTTCTATCGCCGAAACAACGAAGCAAACATTCGTATCCGTATATCTCATAACTAGAGCAAAGTTTATTGAGTACAAATAGATCCTCTTAAACTTCTTGTTGTGTAAAATTTCATTACCCTTATTCTGCTTAAAAGTGATGGATCTTAAAAATTAAAATAAAAATATCGGTAGCTCTAAGCTTTAATAATAATTTAAACAATAAAAAAACAGAATAAAAATAAAAGACGCCAAATTATATCGCTCGTACAGTTTAAACTTACATTCGACTGCAGTAATAACGTTATACCGTTGAACTAAATACAAAACTTTCGACTATTAAAAACTAAACGCAAACTAACAAAGTTGGTAATGTAAAAAATTCAGCAGATCCAGCTGTATTTGATTTCACTGGGGGTTCAAACGAATTTACATACGTGATTCCCTTAAAACCTATATTTAGACAATATATTATTAATCTTTAATTTACTTTATTAGCTCTCGCTCTCCCCCAATCCACCCCACCCCCGGGGGATTTGAAGGCGAACGAAAATTTAAATTTGAATGACCCCTTTTTTACCTAACAGCCCAGACGTTTTATAATAAGTTTAAATATTTATCAACTAATGAACATTTTTATGGCGAGACGCGTTAATTAACGAAATTCTTGGGAGAATTTTGATGATTAATTAAAATATTCAATACTTGAAGTTAATTTAATATCCAATTTGATGAAACAAAAAGCCCTGAATTATTTATTTCGATACGATTTACCTCGATAATCTGATAATTAGCTTTATTGTAATAACTTATACTTCATCATCATTATCAGTCCTTAGCCGTCCACTGACTTTGATAGTCGTATTTTACTTAATTTAAACTTATTTCAATTAAAGGTCATTGCAAATCTTAACGTCTTTTTAGCAATGTGTTAAAAATGTTAAATTATATTAGAACAGAAAACAACTTTAAGTATTTAACGATTATTAAGTTTCTTTTTCACGTGGGCTACATGTAATTTAAAAAGCATATTACATTATTTATTCGCATCGAAAAGTATCACAGGAAAAAATGGTACACGTTCACACACACACGAAGAAAAAGACTGATGCTGGCTTGTTTTTTTTAATAGTATACGGGGACAAACGTAACCCTTCGCATTCCTTCAATAGGCCACCAGAAACATACAATCCACACAAAACGCAAAATATGAGCATAGCTGTATCATGTGAGCAAAACGAACCTTTTAGGCTATCCACTGGTAACTCACAAAACGCGAAATATGGTTGTGCCTTCCCAATTCGTGCTGCATTCTCGTCAATTTCTACAAAACCCGAGAACGTGGCTAAGCTACCTAAACGCTACCTAAGCCAATTAAATCCCTTCATCGCATTCCTTCTCGGAGCTATTTCTGTCTAACTGTGAAGTGTGTCCAAGGTAAACATCCTCAACTAGACGAATGTGGGGCTACTGAAATAAAGCAGACATATTCTTATAATAATAGTAATATATAAAAATGTGTGTGACGTGCTTGCATTCATAGCTCATACTCCCCCGAAACGGCTTGACCTATTATAATGGTATTTCCTGTGAGTAGTCTATAGATCGTACCTATATAAAATTTTTTTTTCGTTTTTATTCATATACTTTAAAACTTACGCAAGAGAAACCACGAGGGGCAGCAAGTAGTAAAGATTAGTACTGCCTGTAAATAATACTCTTTATTATTTTATTGCAAAAAAAAAAACCAGCCAAGTGCGAGTCCAACTCACACACCGAGGGTTCCGTAATCCAAACGTAATGCATGGTTTTCAATTATTGTAACTTTACGTCTGCCGTTTAAGTTGACAAATGTATAAAAGCGGTTGCTCACACACATCTAGTAGGCAACGAACTACAGTTATAAGTTGATAATGATTTTTCCAATGATCTACATATAATTTACTAGTTTTCAGATTTATTCTTATATGTATATGTGCTGTAAGTTCTTACTTCTCATCAAATTTCAAAACTCCAGGTCAACGCGAAGTACCCGATAATTTTTTGGTTTTCGACAAAGCACGTTTTAATACAAAATTTGTGCATAATTGGCTATAACTTTTTATTGCGTCAACTTAGAAGTGTGATTTTTTCAAGGCATCAAGACGTAACTGACCTCCGTATTTGACAAAAAATTCAGCTTAATCCCATTACGCGTTTTAGAGAAAAGGGTCTTGACAGACGTATAGACAGACGGACAACAAAGCGATCCTATAAGGGTTCCGTTTTTTCTCTTTGAGATACGGAACCCTAAAAATTAGATGATTAGACATCTCCTATTTTTTTTATATATTATCGTACGTTCGTATCGTAATTAAATAAAATATCCGATAAATATTAAATTAAATACAAATTATCCGATTGAACGAAATATACAACGATTATGAAAGCAAGAGGCACTAAATGAAAGTACGTCTGTTATAAGTGCCTACTGTTAATCCGAAACTACTAAAAACAAGTTTACGAGAAGTATATGAAAATACTTTCAAAGAACTTAAATGGTAAAATAATTAAAAAAAACGTAAACATTCTTTGGTTTGATGGCTACAGCGAGCGGCAGCCTCGCACGGGATGAATGGTCCTAGTCAGCCGGCCTCGCGGACAGTTGACGTATAGCGTGTACGAAGTGAGAAAAAGCTTTAAAAATTCCTGTGGCTAGACTATTGCTTTGATTGATCTGATTTTTGCTGTGTAGCCTATCTATAATACACGAAATTTGTGGTTTCATTTAACACCTCTCGGTTTTATCAACCTTGTATAAGTAACACTCTGTACGGAACTCAACATCTGTTACTAAACGCTGGTATTGTTTTAATATCTAGTAAATAAAAAAGAATACGCTGCGAGAAACGATAAAAGATGCAAGAAATCAGAAATTATAAAATCTCTTTTTATTCGACATTAAATTCTTTATTCCACAGAAAGATCCGAGTCTAACTTCAATAAAAATTTAAGACAATCTCTTTCTAATTGTCCCCAAAAGATATTCAGTCGGCTAATTGGAGTATGTTTTAAAATTCCTTTTCTCGGCTGCAATTATACCGTAGGCAATGAGAGGCTGTATGCAATTTAAAAGAGCCGCCTGGTTATAGAGGCGCTGTTGCCAAAAAGATAGTCTGGAACAGAAATCTGGATTAAGAACGAATTGTCAACTGTGTATTTACCGCAAACTGGTGCTAGCATACAGATTAGTTCATTAAGTTTTTTGTTATTCGAGAAAATAAGATAGCATAAGCGCTTGTTTAAAGTAAGAATTTGTATTGCGCATTTTGTGTTGTGGATTCTATTCAATGGCGATAAAATTAAAATCAGTAAGAGGTAGTGCCATTCCGCATTGTAGCTGAATTGGGTTGGCACGACCGGGATCTCTCGGCCACACGATATCGGAGTGAAGTGACAGCTATCCTGTTGCGCTACGTGGGTTTACGATGCTTACGATGGTCACTCTAGTATAACTACTACGCTGATGTAGTTGTCAATAGGGTCCGATAGCTCGTCAACAAAAGTCTATCTATAGAAATAGGCCTTAAAATTTCTTTTAATAAACTGAATTTCAGAGTAATATGTGGTTGCTAAGTTGTTAAGTACGAATAGGCCTTCAGAATTTTATAGTTTAAACTGTATTAATTATATCGAGTAGCCGTTGGTAGTTATATAGGTAAATAAAAAATAAAAAATGTATAATCTTAAATTTAATTTCCCAACTCTAACATTGTATTTTTTTTTCGAAGGGTTTTACAAGTTGGTAGTATAGTTCAACACTACCATTGTCGGACTGAAACCTAATATTGTAAAAGACAGTAACTGTTAAATGTCTGTATTCTGTGTAAAAATAATGTTGCCAAGCGTAATAATTAAAATATAATCTGCCCCTGAGCAAATATGCAAAGTGTTGCCATAACGCTTTATTATTTTTATTTATTTTGAACTTGCTCAGACTGATAATAACTCATCCAATGGCCGAATTCAGCGCGCTTTCACCCCTCTTATTTACCAAAAACTTTACCGTCGCTACTAATTTATTTCCCTACAAAATCTTAAGTCTCGTGATCCGCACGCAATCTCACTCAAACGTCGACTTTTCGATAACAGGAATATAACAAATGGCTGCCATATTATAAAACCGTAAAGCCGCTTTATATAGTTACTAACTTTATATTTAGTTTCCAGTTCTGTCTAGACTTAAGTACTAGTAAATGTAGGCCAAATTTTATGTGAAATAAAATCTTTATTGATATCTTTTAATTCAACTAACATTAGGATATTTTTTATAGTTTAATCGGGCAAACGAGCAGTCTGAACGTCCGCATAGAGGTTATACAAAACGTATCTATATAACCTATATGCGGCTGTTCCGACTACCTCCTCCCCTCTAAATGGGCCACCGGTTACTTATACACTGCACGAAACGTGACAGGACAGCTGACATCTTACGCCTGTGTCGTGTAAGCGAGAGGTACCTACCTCCCCGGTCGTGCCGGCCCGATCCGGCTACATGCTTGCAGCGTACACTACCTATTATTAAAAGTGGCTAATCCAGTAGCGTAAAATAAGAACTAATAATTTAGACTACGCAAAACTAGATTGTCCGAAAATCGGGTTTGTCCGGTAACATATTACACTCTTCAGGTAGGTAAACGATTTGTTATACAAATACTTATATTTTCTTCAAGTAACACCACTCAATGAACCAATGCAAAGTTACAGCTATACTGTCGCGTTTCGCGTGCCTTGCGAGTTTCCGGTGGTCTATTAGAGGGGAGCAGGGAAGGAGGGCAACACATCACTGCACAAACACATCTATATAACTATTATAATAATTATATGGGGTCGTCTACTACGCTCTCTTTGTGCATGAAAGGGTTCTGCGTAGTATTTAGGATCGTAGCAGATAAATCTACAGTATAACAAGAACAAGGGGTTTTTCATCTAGGTATGTATATCTATAAAAAATCAATGTGTCTGTAGGTATATGTATATGTCTATGTATATGTCTGTATATGTCTGTATATGTCTTTTATAGAATCGTAAACTATGTAGGTATCTGATCATGTGATGATCTTTAGCAAAGTTGTTATGCATAAGCCCAAGCAGATTTCTGAGCAAGGTTTTTGAAAATTTCAACCACTAAGAGTCCACATTTATGCTGATAAATAAGGGGTGAAGTTTATTATTCGTGATGAGGGTGAAACCGCGGGGCACGGCTAGTTATACCTAAATAAACGTTTGCTACTAATTGGTCATAACGAAAACTTTCCAGCACTTCAGCACCGTTCACATTTCCACTAGTAAAATCGAAACCTCAATATTTGATAACCTTCAAATTACACAAGTCCATTTGTATTGGAAAAACAATTGGACCGAACTGCGAATAAACTTTTGCGTTCCAATAACAATTTGTTTTCAGTATTTAATTCGGTTTTCAAATGCATCGCAAAATGGCCGTTAAAAAAACCGTTTAATTTGGCCGATAACTTGGAACAATGGAAGGTTTAAAACAAGCTCCAATTAGTTGCTGTTATTTTTTTCATTCGTCGACGGCGCCACGAAATCGGGTCGCAAAAATCAATCACATTATATATTCGCTGTAAAAGTCTGCGGAATTTTCTATCGGTGAACTTTAGCTATTAGCTATTTTCCAGTAGGAAACTTGGATTTAATTGACTTGATTAATATTGTTATATACATTTTATACTATAGATATGTGTGTGTTTGTAGTGGGACTCCTCCTAAACTGCTTGGCCTATTATTATCGTGATTTTTTCTATGTATTAGGTACGGTGGGGTTTGAGTGTAATTCGTGAATATATTTAACCTTTTTATCCTGATATTTTCACAGGACCAACACGAGAATCAAACCGCGGCTAATAAATTTATCGATAAAGGCAGACTTGACGGACTAATACATATTATACCCAGTTGTAATGTACCTAGAAACTTGAAATTTGGTTCAAGGTTTGATGATATTAATGAGCACTAAGGAAAAATTTTTGAAATTCAACCCCTAACGAGGTTGAATTTTAAAAAATATTATCCGAGTAACAATGGAGGTCGCTAGCTTGTAGCATATCCTACTA
>LUGF01008404.1:1383115-1396268 GCA_001625245.1 Calycopis cecrops
TGTTGCATATAAGAGAAAGCGTGGCTGTGCGAAGCACGTCCAGTACATCCATACTCAAATTCACGAAATGTGGAGACAACACTATATCTCGCAAGCTAGTGTTAAATTTGGACATTAATCGGGTAAATATGAAAGCGTGACAATGACAGACAATTACATGTTACCTAGTTGTTAAGTTCCTAAATGTTTTTTTTTTTTTTTTTTTTATGATATAGGAGGGCAAACGAGCAGCCGGAGCCATTTTCATGACTACCGACGTCCACAAACATCCGCATAAAGGCTATACAAATGCGCTGCCCTCCTTTATCCTCCCACCTCCATGGGCCACCGGCTACTTACACACCGCACGAAACGCGACAGCACAGCTGTCACTTTACGCCAGTCTCATGTAAGCGAGAGGTACCTCCCCGGTCGTGCCGGCCCAATTCGACTGCATGCAAGCATGTAGTGTGGCACTACCTCTTACCAAAATTATGTATATTTGGTATATACAGTACATTTTACATGCGTGAAATTGCAGGGCGTAGTTAGTTATTAAAAAGTAACATGCACGATTATGAACTTATGCGTAATAAATACATTAATGTAGACCATTTAGAGTGACAAACCAGACTTACCTATTAAAATAAAATACATATATTTGCGAGCAATACGCAGAACGTAAAATCAGGCAGTTCTCTAGAAATGTAGACATAACAAACGATTTTCAAATAGAGTTCTGTAAACACGGTTGTAGTAAAAAAGGTTGGAACATTTAAATGCACTTCGTTGTAAGGCTGTATGTCGTGACGTTTATCAACCCCGGTCACTTAGTATATCGCAGGCCGGCTTTTTGTAGCCGGCGGTTTATGTGCGGCCTTATGTAATGCCCGCTATTCACGACACGAAACGAATTCTTTTTTAGAGCATACATAGATTTAGGGGTTCTCAAAATGTGAACTACTGCAATCTGATAACCTGCAAAGTGTTTAGAAGGCCGCCAACGAGAACCTTCCTGGAAACGCTGGAAATATGCGTCTAATAATGAATTTTTGTGAAAATCCTTTAAACTTAATGGAACTCTCTAACTCTTTATTGCGCACGTAACAAACTTTTCAATTTAAAAGAAACACACACACTTGTATTAGGTACACAAAGGCTTAAACTTTGAATATTTTTTGTGTAGGTATTACCCTTAAGTTTTGAGTAACTAGGGCTGTCGCATTACTTATTCCTACTAGCCATGCGTGCATAGTGCATGTGCCTTTGACTGTGAGGCGAGCAGGCAGGCACGTTACTTAGCAAAGAGTTGGTTAGTAGGCCATATATGTAAAATTAATGTTTATTTAATAATTGTTGTCGTATCGTCAGTAGCCGTTGCACAAGTGTTTCGTGACCGTATCCCGGCCAGTTACTGGGGAATGTCGCTTAAAATATTTTCGGTATTGTTGGGAACTGTTACATAATTACGTGCCAACTACATTGCAACGTTATATGTAATGTTAACCATCGTCGAGATGCCGTCCGTTATTGCGATAGTTTTTATTTTTATAAAGTAAAGGAGAGACTAGTAAGAGGTAGTGCTGCACTGCACGGACACCGGAGACACGACCGGGGAGGTACCTCTCGCTTACACGAGACCGACGTGAAGTGACAGCTGTGTTGTCGCGTTTCGTGCGATGTGTAAGTAGCCGGTGTCCTAGGGGGGTGGGAGGAGAAAGGAGTGCAGAGCATCTGTGTAGTTTCTATTCGGATGTCTATGGGCCTCGGTAGTCATGAAAATGGCTCTGACTGCTCGATTGCCCCCCCATACCATAAAAAAAAAGCAACGGATTCCGCGAATGTTTCCTCTACTCGTATGTCTATGGGAGGCGCTGCGCTTGCCGAAGTAGGTTGCTGACGCGAAATTATATTTTCCCGCCCTAACGCCGCTAAATATTTTTTCACTTCATACATACACACACACACACACACATCTCGACAGTCCTCCATCAGGGTAGGCAGAGAGTATAGAGTGCAACTTATTAGTTATTAGGTACTTATCTTAAACACCTTGTCTTTTCAATTAAATTCCTTTCTGTTTTCGCAATGGAAACGCAAAGCAACGCATCTGTATAGGTACCCTCTATGCGGATGTCTATGGTTGGTAGTCGTGGAAATTCCTCCGAAAGTCAAGTAAAAAGACAGCTCGTTTAAATAAAAAAAAGTAACTTGAGAAACTCAAAAACGTCGCGCGTCTCTGCGACATTCACCAATTTACACTGGTGTAATGTTAGAAATCTCTCTGACAGCCCCGTGTAAGTAAGTGCCTAGTGGTATCGTGGTAAGTTGGTAAATTGGTGGTAAGTCCTGGGTTCGAATCCCGGGTTATATACTATTAAAATTACCACTTTAACCTTTGGCATACAACGTGGGGTTATTTTAACCCCAACTCCAAAAAATGCATCGATTTATGAGTAACAATCGACCAATAACAGTGACATTTCCATTAGTTGGACGTTAAACTTTGCCGCGTCGACTCATGTTCATAAGTCAGTGCTGCAAGAACTGCTCTCGTGTGTGCAGGTGGTGGCAACAGGTAACGGATCCCGGGTGTTTTTAATCCCATGTTGTACGGGACGCTGCGAAAAAGGTATGTATGGATTCTTACATTTTGTATTATTTTCCATCTAACTTCGATTACATTTCTGTTACAGATATAGTTTATTTAGAAGGCAAATTAAAGATGCGAGATGATGATATTGCGGCGGTTTTTGGTATTTCAAAAAAATATTTCGGAAGACGAAGAAAACTACTTATCCGACAGTTGCCTCCAAATATACACCAAATTTTGGATGAAGTAGTGACAGTAGTGCTCCACAGAAGCAACCAAGGAAGTGGTCTTTGCCATAATTTAGATAAATAAAAAGACTTTGAACGTGAAAATGTAAATTATGATGATATTTGATTATTATTTGAAATTTTGTAGGATGTAACAAAAATTTGATGAATTTTAGAAGTACTTTCGCATTTTGTGTTTTTTTTTATGATTAATGATTATTTTCTTAATTATATTGAGTTTTAATCATTAATTTGTAACTTATTAAGCCAACAACCCTATCTAAGCTGTTGTATTAAAATAATACCCTTAATAGAAACATGTTTACTATGGGGTTATTTTAACCCCATGTTCTACGGGCAAGAACTTTTCTTTATGGAAACTAGTGTTATATGAGCGAGAGCTACATTTTCCGATTTCGGGAATATAAAACCTCTCCAAAAATAATTTCTATCTTGAAACCACCTAACATTAACATCAATATTTTCATACCCACATGTAGGTTTCGGGGTTACAACAACGTTTATTGTATGGGTGTTGACGTGACACATTATTTGTTTTCACTCCTTCGTCACGTGACAAAGGTCCACCCGAACGCATATATTATCCACTAAAAATACACAAAACCGAGGCCCACCAGTTAGTACGGTCAATTAAAAGGAATTAGGTTAATGTGTTGGTTTAGACGTAATCGGTTTAGGAATCCGTACGACTTAATCAATCGGTGATTTCATTTAATTTAACGCCGCGTTTACATTGATACCGTTAACTTTTAATTTTATCTATTAAGCATTGGAAAGTTGGTTGGGCATCTGTTAAGGCATACAATTTTACTAAAATCATTTTAGGAGGAAATGTATAAAGATATTTGTATACTGTAAACGGGACTTAATCGCGTTTTTATAAAATCGAAGTATTTACAGAGAGTCTACTCGTGACCACGGCCGTTGCATTGCGGCCGAAACGTCGAGCGTCGAGGTAAATACTTCGATTTTATAAAAACGCGATTAAGTCCCGTTTACAGTATACAAATATGAATACAAATCGCGAAAGCTTAAAACAATGTATAAAGATAGAAGGAAAGCGGGACAGACGAACACCAAGACGTAGACTAACAGTCGAGATAAAAGAAACATTAAATGTAATGCATTAAAATAATAATGACAATGCTTTTATTGACACATTTGGTAACTTCTATAACAGTTGTGTGAATTCCGAGGCCCAAAAACAAGTTGTTACTGTATTACGAAGAAGTGAAAAGCTTGGTGAAGAAAAGACTATAGTGGCTTAATGACTTCGGCTATGTTGGGTTGTAGCCAAATACCGGGAGTCATCAAAAGCCCGACTGTTCGTTTGTACCCATGAAGTATAATATTTACGGAGACTGTCTTCTGAAGATAATATGCTTCTTATGTACACGCCTATTAGGCCATTTTAGGCCGTGGCTATTTTATTAAAATAGAGCCGAATTTGACAGGCCTGCGCGGCCTCACCAAAATCTGGCTCTCATATAAGACTGGTATGAATATCTATAGCTTAGCTTAATGCAGAACTGTTGCGTCTATTAGACATTACAGATTATTATTATGTTTAGACAGTCGTAATCACTTGGCGTCTCGACTCACTAAATAGTTCATACTGCCCTATCCTATACAAATCTTTAACTACTAATATATCTACAATCTTAAAATCATTTTATACGTTATTCTTAATTTATTTTTTACAGATTTACTTCCTGAAATAATAATTCTCTTGTGTTCAAATATATTACGGGTGTGGTAAAACCACACGTTAACTATTTGTGATTACCGATGTTCATATTACGGTTCTTCATAGTTGTCATAACTTCCTCCCTTTGTTTTTTTCTTCCAATGATGCTGACACAATCAAGTTGCATTGCAGCATGGTGCCACCACTACCACCATATACTTTCATAAAATACACATACAACAATAATTGTAAACTCAGACTGTTATACCTACACATTGTACGGAACTTTTAACGTGTCGCCTTTTTGTGCTTCACAATTTCGTTCTTTATCAGATGACATTAATCACAATTCTCACCCCCCAATTAGGGGTGCTGTAGCCAAGTGTTGCACGTTAAGAATCCTTTATATCGGGTTTATTACACAATGCACTTTGTTCTGTTAGTTCGTTGAGCATTCGGCAGCGCAGGCTTTACGGCATTGTAAAACTCGAACAATTGCGAAGCTATTCCCAACTATTTTGTTTTCCATTTTCAAATGAAGTGAAATTTCGAAGTTATTTTACGATGATTGTATAAATTTTGACGTTTAAATCTATGAATATCACGTAGACATGTATGAACGTGTGTATTACATAGGGATTTCGATTATTTCCATTGATCCATATTTTTGGTCTTGATTTTAAAGATACTATTAATTTTTATGGTTATTATTTATCGTCTTAGATTTAATATATGGTAATGAAGTACGATATTTTATTATGTTATTCTCTGTAGACTCCAAAATAAGAGGAGATATTGTTAAAATTTGATGACCTACTTCAGTTTCTGAAAGACATTTCCGCAAAGTTTGCTATCAAAGGCATTTACATATTTTTCCTTTGCGACGCCTACTGTCGCAAATTGTGAAACTCCGCAAAACAAGTCCATAATAATGAATAAGCACGACCTTAATAAACGTCAATTTCCAAATCTCGGTCATTGAAAAGGCGAATTAATAAACAGGAAAAAATGTTTAAAATCCGCTGGCCACGGGCGGTTTTCGGTCACAAATCACCCCAACACCTGACCGAGCCTTATCGCGACACCGACGTGAAAAATTACCATTTCCTAAACGATGGCAGTCAGTTTTTTCACACCCACCAGGGGGCGTCGGCTATTAAAATGGATGGCCGGTTACTCGAGGGCCAGACATCTAATTTTTGATCTAATTGTATTGTAACTGAATAATTTGTCAACGTGATTTCATCAATGTCAAGGACTCTGGGTGTGGCTGAACTTGTTCCAATCGATAAGAATGTCTGAATTAAGTAATATAAGGTGGTGAGGATATTTTCTTTTTGGTGTTTTTTGTAGTCTTTAAACGGTTATCAGTGACAGTAACTAAGGCAATTGCTGATTTTTAATTTGGGCAGCTTGAGAATATCTGTGGATATCCTCCTATCCTTCTTATTTTACCTATAGTTTGTGAAAAGAGTGGCCTGTCCAGCATTGGGATGCAGAAGTACCGACTTTATTTTTTTTTATACAACTTAGCAAACGGAGTCTGCTAATAACTAGCGTAGACAGCATAATAATTGTTATGCTGCTCTTCTTCTTTCCTTATTCCAATATGTCACCAGGAAATGATAAATCGAATAAAATAATAATTGTGCAAGACGTACCTCCTCGGTCGTACCGGCTAAAATACATGGCACTACCTCTTACTTATAATCTTCAAATGTGTCAATATCTTTATACTCGTATTCATTTATTAGAATGCAATCGATTATTAGGGTTATCTGTCAATGTAAAAAATAATTATGCTTGTCGTTTCACATTCTTTCAGTTAACAACCAACAACTACTACTTAAACACTATGTTATATAATAGAGCAACTATTTAGTTTTGATCGCTCAATTAAACTCGATTTTGTAGGTTATGTCGTGCCCCGAATAGCCTCAATAGTCGTTTAGTGTGTAATGCAGCAAGTGTAAAGTATATTGTAGATTTTAATTAAGATGACAGTGTCGGTATAAAGCGTCTGATTGCGCGGTTGGCGGCCACTTTAATGGCTATCATATCTTCGGAGGTAGTGTGGCCACAGAGTAAGATATTGGTAGAGGGAAAATCAATTACTCCGTTTTTAAATTTTGCATTTGAAATAGATCACAACGTATAAGTATGTGTAAGCTTAAGTTCAATTCGCGGAGTAAACATTAAAGTTAGGGAATAGTGCGTAGATAAAAAGCAGTGTATCGTATTAAAAACAATTTCATTGATGTCATAAAAAGCAAAAATTTAATTGAATTAGCAAATAATTCAACACCCATAGACATACGCCGAAGTTGACTTCCGTTTTGCAATACCTCCGTTGCAGCGTCCGTATTCCAACTAACAGTACGTTTGCAATTGTGTTACCAAAACACACTAGTACAAGTGAGCCAGCCTTATGCTGACTATATTCAGCGGCATGTAGTGATGTTGACAGCTGATGCTGATGGTAAAATGCCATTCATTAATTTTAATTTGAAGTATCAATCAAAGTGATAATGTAAACTTTGGACTAATATATCAAAAGATTCAGCGCCGGATTAAGCTTTAAGGCCTTGGGGTTGAAAAGGGGGCCCTTTAATGGGTACAAAATTGATCTTAAGGCTCGTTACGGAGCCCGGAGAAGCAGCCACAAAACCCTCCAAATGATCCGGTGCTGTATAGAGTAAACTATATTCATAACAATCCTTAAAAACCAGTGCTATTACACCGAATCGTAAAACAAAAAGAAGCAGCCTCTAGTACCAAGTTAGTCTGTGGAACGGGGTATGGTCGTTCACTCATAAAAGTGTTATGAGTTCATTTCCAGACGGCGCCTAGCGAACCCCCACATGACGATAGAGGACGCAGTAAAAGTTGACATCCCTGAAAACTGTAAAGGGAAAAAGATTTGTTTTATATGTATGCTATATGATTATTAAATGAGAGAGGTTTTATTGCAATACGGCGGTTAGGGGTTGTAAAAAGTATGTTTATTTGGAATAACATTTTGGATTATAAATGTTCGGAACGTAGTTTATGCTTTTTAAAATAGACTATTCAGACTACTTTTCTTTTACTTCAGGTTTTGTATAGAAGGACGACTTTACATGGTTTTCTTTGTAAGATATTTGAACAAAGGTCGAAAGATCGAAAAGATCGAAAATGTTTCGTAACATTCTTAAAATATAATCATTTGCGATAATCTGTGAGGCATCGCTTTTATTTTGCTATTAAACGAACTTGGCCCACCAGTCGATCCCACCGCTGCTTCTGTAGTGTCGCCAGGATCGACCGTAACAACCACAACGACCCTTTAAAATAATGTCAGGGAACCTGAAGAAAAATCTAAAACTGTCCACTGTCAAAGAATTTAATAAGAAGAAAATAGGAGGAGTAGGAAGGAATTCCAATTTTGGCAAAATTGCGGCATCACTTAATATCAGGTGCTCGACTGGATGCAACCAAAAACAAAAAAAATCAGAACAAAGACTGAACCACAAAACGAAATCTATAAAGCATCAACGACAGTGAATAATTGAATCATCTGTGTAATATTACGTTAAAAGTTGTAAGAGTCGAGTTTGTTAAACAAAATGTAATCAAAAGTATTAACTCGCAACAAATCTTTTATATGACGAACTTTAGTTATTCCTCATGTGCCGAGGGGCGGATAAATATATTTTATGCCCCTGAAAGTGTAAGAAATCCGAAGATTTGTAAAGTTTCCCCTTTATGATGGGTGAAGCGGTGCCGTTGTTTTTCAGTATGATAGGAAAAAGTTTTTCCCCACTCGCACGCGATGTTAAACCTTACTACTTTTTATTATGGTGTATATTTAAACAAAAATGCTCGTTTTCAATGTTCATCGTTTAACATATCCAAGTTTACGTACCGTCAAACAGCAAGCAGCTATTTACTGCGATATAAAGTAAATAGATGCCATTACATTTTATTGTATCCTAAGAGAATCCCTTCATTAGTCTCTGATTGCTGGTAGTTGGTGTTGTAATAAAATAGTTTTATATGTCGAGTTATTGTTCGAAAGTATTTATATTGCACAGAAGATTGAGACATGACTAGCAAGAAAATTAGTTTTTATTATAGTACATGAAGGAAAACGAGCAGTCGGAGCCATTCTCATGACTACCGATGACCTTAAACATACTCATAGAGGTTACAGATGCATTGATTTCCTTCAGCCTTTACCCTCCATGGGCACATACACACCGCACGAAACGCGACAGTACAGCTGTCACTTCCCTCCGGTATAGTGTAAGCGAGAACTACCTGGTCGTGCCGGCTAAATTCCGCAACATGCATGCATGCCGCGTGGCACTATCTCCTACAAATTGTGGTAATATCTTATACTAGCTTTTACCCTAGTAAGTAATTATTTTTTTTTACTAGAAATATTTTTTTTTAAATTATCCTATGGGTTTTCTTATACATAGAATATGTGTAGGCACAAAGTTTCATGATGTCTGGTTGAGTAGTTTTTTCGTGAAAGCGTCGAACTTACATTCACACTTACAATATTAGTATGGTGGCTCATGGAGGTGTGAGTAGGAAGGAGGACAACACATCTGTATATTGTATAACCTCTATGCGAATTTCTACAGGCGCCAGGAAAATGTATCCGTCTGCTACCCTGCCTGCTGCCCCTATACTTAAAGTAAATAGGGATTATACAGAGCGAATCAGCCATTTTAATACTTGACCTTTTATTCATCAAATAAATTGTAAGTAAATAGGCCTGTAGTGTAGCGGGCACGTGACATGGGATACGGGTACGATCACCCAATATTAAGCTGTCTGTATTAAACAAAATTGATATGTAAGACACATAAGTCATACACACGCCGTTCTGTAGAAATAAGAAAATATGGGGATACACGTGATAAATATACATAAAGACAAATGCCTCTGCGAATATATTGTGCTTACTAAAAAGAGGCATTCAATATATATTGAGATATTTTGAGGGATTTTATTTTTTTTTTCTAACGAGCTAGGATCACCATTTTGAGACATTTTCACAATTAATGTACAGTAACCCAGTAACACTGAGACAGTACATCGAAATTTATGCGTTCGTAGTAGTCAAACCTACTTTTTCAGGGAGTAACATATAGGTACTATATTTAATATCGATTGAACAATTTTTATTTTTGCCGCCCAACGAAGAAGGCACGGGTGTCTAGTATTATATAAGCTGATGAATGTATATTATGTTTGGTTGAACGTGCGAATCACAGGAACTTCTGGTTTGATTTCCAAATCATTTACATAATTAAAGCCTATAACTAAATATTAATAATGCTAAAGTGTGTTTGTTTGTTTTTTTTGTCCTTCTTCCACATGAAATCGGATCAACGGATAGATGTGATATTTAGTATGGAGTCGAAAGACTGAAGAGTGCCATCGGCTTATTTTTATAGCGAAAAATCACGCGAACAAAGCCACGGGTAGGTAACTGCTAGTAAGCAATGAAACATAACGCCGGAATCGTATAAGCAAGAGGTACCGTCCGCCGCAAGCAATGTTGCACTTCTACCTCTTACTAAAAATACCCAGCAAACCGAGAGGTGCCTCTCGGCAGATGCTTATCAATGTTTGTATCCATCGACCGGCTAATAGTTCTGTGCAGTTAATTATCCGGCGGCTGCTGATCCGAGGGGCCACGTGACCCGCACGTGCCCGGGGGGGCACCTGAGGGGGCAGGGGGAGCCGCACGATACTGCTCTTGCGTCTTGCAAGCTGAAGGCTTAGTGGATTAGTGCTTTGTGTTTACTTGTAGATAAAGTGTTTGTTTGATCATAATCATCCCAGTCCCGTCGTTCGACGGGCACTCATAGCCTAGTCTAGGCTGTATTGGGCTTCTCTTTGCTTCCGCAGCAAAAGTTCAAGTCCGAATAAAAGAAAATCATGTGGCTGGTTGCTTAAGGAAGAGAGACCCTTAAGGGCATCTGTAAAACTATTTCTATCTATCTATCTATTTTTTATGTTCTATGGGCGTCACGAAAAAGCCCTGTCTGCTCGTTTCGCGTTAAGACTATAAACAAAAATCATCCACATCACCACGCTTGTTAGCTTGTAGTTGAACATTGGCTTCTTTTACTTAAAAAATGGCAGACCAATTTGCAATTATTTCGCCGCCAATAACTCATTCGATTCATTTTTGAAGTTTTATTTCAGTCGCAAAAACAACGGTAGAAACCTGATAAGAATGTCTTATCATTTTTAACAACTGATTTTGAGAAACGAAATTCAATTATATGACTTATTTTGACAACACACACGCTTTTTACAGGTGATTATGTCTATATTATAAAATTGTAACTAATTTTAAACTTAGCATTAAAAGTGGCATAAAGTATCTTTTTAGGATTTGTAGTCAATAAAAATATAAAATTGTCATAGATTTTATAATATATCAATGGCACCACCTTGCAGGCATTATAATGCAATTGACTTTAAAGGATTTGAATACAGGGAGTTCGGTCAAAGATTATTTATTTAAGATAAGCCGGAGGCGCTGTTTTCATATCTCCCCAAAACGTCATTATTTAAAAGACAAACCAGCGAAGTTGATGCCTACAGCCATATTATAATGACTATAATGTACACAATTTTGGCATTTAATTGTCTCAAATCAAAGTCATGTTCTATGGGGTAAGGCTTTGTAAGAGGCAATGGGATTCGTTATGAGATTATTGTTTATGGAGCAAAATATTACGCAGTATAATTTAATTATCATGTTCTTATGTTGAATTATTGTTATAATAATATTATTTTTTAATGAATTATTTTAGATGGGAATTATCATTATAATAGTTTTGGCATTCATCGTCAACCAGATCATAAGTAATAGTCATAGTTAATATAGTAATATTACTCTTGCCATTTTTGTCTATGGTACCTATGTGAGAAACAAAAAAAAATTAGTGACATTTTCAAAGTTAATTTTATTGGACAGGTAGAGCGCAAATGACATTGAGACATGGCACACACTGCACTTTATCTAGGTACTCCTGCTAATTGAACTTTGGATGAAGTTAAAAGTTTTAAATTCCCTCCATATATTCAGATATACTTATTTATGTAGCTTATAGGCGCAAATAGGCGTAGGTAGCCTCTACAACAGACTTCCACGGAGAACTACATAATGATTGTGTACGTTTGTTACCATAGTCATCTTCCTGAGACGTGATAGTATCACTGTTATTCGATGGGAGTATCGTGTTGAATACCTAAGGTATGTTACTGGTAAATGTTACTAAATCGATTTAAAACTACTATTAAATGTAAACTGTAGGTCCAAAAACAGCAAAAACATCCATTCACTACAAAAACGGTCCTAGTATGATGTATCTAAAAACCATACAAGCTGAACGGGGTCTACAAGGACATTCCCGATGTATTTATGCGAAGATACAATTTCCGGTGAACTTTATATGATTTTTATTATTTCGTTTTACGTTCATGGAGTAGTTCTATGGCCACTTGTCGATAACAAAACCTAACGACGATTTTATTGTTACAGTTTAAATTGAAAACGATAAATACAGGAATTCCTGTAAGTATTACGGCTGCTTCCTTATGTTATTGGTTATTTTATGCACGGCTGCTACACTCGTTACATTATCATAACCTTTATATTGCTGATCATTGATATGTATTTTTTTTTTTATCGTATAGGAGGTCAAACGAGCAGTCGGAGCCATTTTCATGACTACCGACGCCCACAAACATCCGCATAGAGGCTATACAGATGCGCTGCCCTCCTTTCTCCTCCCACCTCCATGGGCCACCGGCTACTACGGCTACACACCGCACGAAACGCGACAGCACAGCTGTCACTTTACGCCGGTCTCGTGTAAGCGAGAGGTACCTCCCCGGTCGTGCCGGCCCAATTCGACTGCATGCAAGCATGCAGTGTGGCACTACCTCTTACTATTATTTCAATGTATTATATTATTTCAATGCACTTTCATAATGAAATGATAAATAAAATCTTCTTTATATACAAAACTCTAAGCTGATTTAGTCATCTATCAACGCACAGCCCAAACCACTGGACGGATCGGTCTGAAGTTTGGCAAGCAGGTAGATATTATGAGGTAGGATTTTTAGAAATTCCTCCCCTAAGGGGGTGGAATTGGGTGTTGAAGTTTATATGGATTTATTGGAAATTAAACGCGGGTGAAACACAGCTAGTTTGGTATATACACTCTTTTGCAAAAAAAACGGGCGGTTTTGATTTTTTTCTTTCCTGAAAACAATATGATACAAAAAAGGATTTAAGTCTTCTTAATATATTACTGGCCGGTCGTAAATGTGTCGTGATGCTAAAAATGTACATTCGAAATTCAAATTTTTGACTGATCTTATTTTAAAAAGAATACCAATTTTTTGTACAAATTCTGGCGGGAATCAACGAAAGTTGTTGTTGTCTTTGAATAAAAAAAAATTTATTGGTTTCGTTGAATTAGCTGCTTATAGAGACATTTAAAATTATTGCTTTTAATGCTTAGTGGTCTGGATGATGGCAGATAAAATTGTAAGAGCCAGCAAAATTATTGCTTTACTTGAAGAGGGCTGTAGCCAATGTTATGTGGCTCAAAGGCTAAATGT
>LUGF01008404.1:1396275-1415019 GCA_001625245.1 Calycopis cecrops
CTATTCAATGTTTTAAAGTAAAACTTATTTTTTACAATTAAAATTAGTTTTTCATTTTTTACTTACAGGTCAGGTGAACTACCCCTGTTTTGATTTTTTACATTTTTCTTACCAGTCCAGTCAAAACGTTACGCTAGATTTCACAAAACGATTCCTTGGTGATTAATTTACGATACCATAAAGGTATCACTACCTAAAATCACCAAATAACGTAATAATAATCACTTAATTGATTATTTGCTTAGGTGCCCGTTTTTTTTGCAAAGGAGTGTATTAGCTAGGTTTTTTAATCAAAAAGCTAAGTTTAGCAATACTTTAGTAGTGTCATCGATTTTGTAACCAAAAGACCCAGTTAAGCTATGCTAGTAAAGCCTTTGCTATATCTGGCACGACCTCGTTACTACCCTTGTCGTGCCAGATAGCCATCTCTTCGCTCACTCAATACTGCCATAAAGTGACAACTTTGCTATCACGTTTCGTGCGGTTTGGATGTTTCCGATGGCGAGACCACCGACCATCAGCATTCTGCATAACGATTATGGGCGTCGCTACTCATGAAAAGGCCTATACTATAAAAATTCTGAAGAGAACACAAATTTCTATTATACTATATTTTGGTAGGGACACTATACTATATGGCTATGACCAACAGTGGATATAATATGTACATTACTTACTCTTAACAAAATCATTTATATCTAACTCTGTCTTGAACAGTATCGTTCTTATATTTTAGTCTTCGCAACCGGCGAGTATGTGTGATAGTTATGATTGTATGCGTATAGGAAGGAAAACGAGCAGCCGGAGCCATTTTCACGACTACCGACGCCCACAAACATCCGTATAGAGGCTATACAGATGCGCTGCCCTCCTTTCTCCTCCCACCTCCATGGGCCACCGGATTGTGCAGAAAGTAAGGCAAGTGCGTACGATTCGTGAAGTTTGGCACTTGTTCTCTCTTCCTGTCCCATTAGGGAACTGGCGTTAACATGTATTTACTATTATATTTTTTTTATTTAGATTAATAAATAAATAAAATAAAAATAATGTATTGTTGTTATTCTCATTTTTCAATATCAATTGAAATCACTGAATGAGTTACCAAAATAGTGTAATAAATTAACTCTACAAATTGCAATAGGTAGTTAATTTAATGTACACGAATACATTCATCACTTTATGAAAGAAGTATTAGCTATTTACTAGGGTGCAATTTTAGACATTTCTATAACAAATTATAGATATATGACATATATATTATATGCTCTCCACTTTTGACTCTACTACTGATTTGTAATCTTACTCTTTCTTGTCATTTGAGTCCCCATTACACGAGAAATTTCGGGCTGGTAAAAGCACTTAGAAACTAATAGAAAGTAGTGTTGTATTTGTTTTTCTCACTGTCCAGAGCTAAGATATCCTATTTCGCAAAACTCATCTAGTAAATGCACGTTCGCAGTAGAGGGCTGCACGCTACCTAAGTATTGTTGATATTCTAAACCACCCCAATAGAATGCGCTGCCCTGTGTCGCCACCGCACTGTGTCGCGTGGGCTCGCCTGATTGCAAGCAATGTTTAGGTGCCGGCTTATTGATACGAACATTATTATAAGAGTATTTTTTTTAAACTCTGAGCTAAGTACGTATTTTTTTGAAATAAAAATAGGAGTTTATGTATTAGATAAGGTTCCTTTCCACTGCTGGGCGCTAGCCTTTTTAAAGTAAATTTTAAAAGGGCCAATCCTTGCACAATACAACTGACTGCTATTTCTGACTAATTAATTTTATTTATTTTTAGAAAGGGTTTTTTGAAGTAAAACTTATATTATTTATATATAAGTGCGCGAATATAGTATAGGTATGTTACTTATACTATAAGCGCCCTTGACATGGGGACAGCTGGCGATAGCGTTATAAAAATCACACATCAGACGAGACCAATGGAAATTGTCATTGAAATTGAAAATTCAAAATCGATTTAAGTGGAACTTTTTTGTATTTAAAAAATAAATATCATAATATGACGAGTTATGTCATTGTAAATACGGTCATAAAAATCATTAATTCAGTTTTTGTACCTGTATTAAAATACAGGTTTAATTTAAATAAATAAATAAGGAATCAACATTTAGCTGTTAGTTATTTAGCATTTTTCATAATGGAATTTCATGATGGGCAGAGCATGAAAGGAAGAAATCTATACAAGAAGGGTCAATTCTGTACATTGAAAATATTGAAATAAATAGCAGGGGGTGTTACTGAACCAAACCCAAATATGCGATTAAAAAAATTTTTGTCTGTCTGTATGTCTGTATATTCCGGCATCATGTGAAAACTAACGGTTCGATTTCGATGACACTTGGTATAATTATACCTTATTATCCTGGGCATAAAATGGGATACTTTTTATCCTGAAAAAATAAGTAGAAAAAAAATAAATCCATCCACGCGAAGGCCGACATCCGCGCGGACGGAGTCGCGGGCGGAAGCTAGTCTTAAATAAAATTTTGTATAATTTTAAATCCCTTTAATTTCGCTATAACAGTTTGTATGAAATATTTTATATAAATCACTTTACATCCTATAATTTAACAATGTTTTATATTTAACATTGTCATCCATGGCTAGTGCGAAGCAGCTAGCAATTATTATATCCTATGCAAAAACTGTGATTCTTATAATCAAAGCTATTAATAACCTAATTCAGAACTACTTAAATGAACATTTTTTAATTAATTTAAAGTAAATTGCCCAAGGCCCATCCTTCTTATTCCTTTACTTACACGCATGTCTTCAATCTTCCATAATTATTGCTGGCGATAGTGTTAAAAAGGTAATTTCAAACTCGTTCGTTAAAAAAATACATTTAACAACAGAACAAAGATTGTATTTTTAACGTGTCACCACAGCACGGCTCATTTACAATTAAATCATGGCCGATGCGACGCAACAAGCCCGCAACGTAATGGAAGTCGTCCGCAGTCGGCGGACCGTTAAATGCTACATTTTCCGTGGCCATTTGCAATTCGATATCCAGCTAAGCTTCGGGATTGAACTCTGTGGATTGCATGTCTCCCATTTGATATTGTAATAATATTCATCCCTTTTTAAATATAAAGTGGATTATTGTCACGGTCGTGGTGTTAAACGAGCATTCGAGCTGCCACTCAAATTGGTCCCATTTTTATACAAAAATTGTGTCCTAGTATTATATTTTTAAGGTCGGAGATCATTGAAACTAGACGTGTTACAAAAAACATAGCAAACGTATTTTACGCGTATTTATTCGTGACTTATGTAACAAAATCCATGCCCTGAAGAAGACGTTAAGACGTCTGTCCTGCGCCTGATTCCACTCCGTTCGTCCCATCCGGAATATAAAAACAAGGGAATCGAAAGTCTGAGAACTTATGTCTTTACGCATACTTGTGCTCTATCACTTAAAAAACTGTCCACCACTATCCGCTGTTCGGGCAGATGGCTCGTCTCTATGGAGACGGCCGCCGTAGCCAGTTGTCGCATTGCTGGGCAAAGGCCTCCCCCGAACTTCGCCAACCATCCCGGTCCTTTGCCTTCTCCCACCAGCTTTTGTTGATGATGATGATGAAGAAACTTTTGATAACCCATTTATCGAAGAGTTTTATAGACTCATCACGCCACGATTTTTATATCGTACATTAAGTAGTTGTCAAAGTATTAGTTATTAGTTACATTCTATATGACAATTTACATGGATCGAATAATTGATAGACTCCTAAAATACTGGACCTATTTAAATAATTATTTGGTTGTGATGATGGATATTAGAGAATGGTTTAGATTCACAAATAAGCCCGGAAGATGGCGCTGCAGTCTGTATACCGAATATACCGAAATACAATATTGTAGGGTAAAGTAACGGATTGACAATTCGGCCTTAAAACATCACACGTTACCATGACTACATATTTTCCAATAATGACAAAATAACATCTGCCGGGCAGATAGTAACTTGTAATTTATAATTTTATCGATGAAGAGTAAAACAAAATATTTTTATTCCACATCATTCAAATCTGTCTGGTTTGTTAGCTAGTAAAAGATATAGTGCACAGCTGAATGCTTGCCTGCAGCTAAACCAGGGAGGTACCTCTCGCTTACACGATACCAGCGTAAAGTTACAGCTGTGCTATCGTGTTTCGTGTGGTGTTGGCCTATGGAAGGGTGATAAGGAAGAGGGGCAATGCATCTGTACCTATATACCATCCATGTGGATGTCTATGGGCATCTGGAGTCAGGAAAATGGCGCTGACGGCTCTTCACGCTGTATTTTTATAGTATAGGAGACTGCTATTAAAACAAATCGTGACGGGCAAGCGTAATACACCCTCAAAAATGCGCTTAATGAGCCTAAAGAAAAACCTATTTAAAAATTGTGCCGCAAAAAGCTTATATTATTAAAAGAGCCCTTAGCATTCTCATTTAATCATACAATAACAGTACGTATTATAATAACATTTACATGATAACACAGCGGCGCGCCAGTTTTATATATTTTCATGGCATACAAAAATATGCGCATAATCTACAACATAAAAATAATGAAGAATAAATATAGAACGCTCTGAACGTAATACGTACATGTTAGCGGCGACCATTTTTATAGTATAGAGGTACAAACGAGCAATTTGATCACTACCGACCCCTGTTCACATCCGCATAGGTAATAATTACGCGCATGCTTACCCTCCTTCACCCCATCCTCTACTCAATCAGTACGATACGCGGTAGGTTCGACGATATTGCAAGGGGTAGTGCCACACTGCATGCTTGCATGCATGAATTGGGTCGGCACGACCGGGGAAGTACCTGTCGCTTACACGAGACCGGCGTAGAGTGACAGCTGAGCTGTCACGTTTCGTGCCTTGTGTAAGTAGCCGGTGGCACATGTAAGTGGGAGGGGGATGGAGGGCTTCTTTATAGCCTCTGTGCGGATGTCTCTATGCGTCGGTAGTCATGAAAATGGCTCCGACTGCTCCTTTGCCCTTTACTGTAAAACAAATAAATATTTATATTAGTATAGACTAGCCTAGATATCAATCGACAAAGAGAAGCAATTAGTCATAGTCCATTTATTCGTCTCCTATTAATACGGAGCGAACAATATCTAAATGGCAGATGCTCGGAAACTTCGATGTTTGAAGATGAAATCTATGTCCGGGCGGCGGGAGTTTCGGAATCTAATTCATTAGGAAGGAAATCAGTAGATGCTTCAACAGATGGTTACTATTATGAAAGAAAATAATACCAAGTTGATATCTAAATAAACTTTACTAAAAACTTTAAAATACTTTTACTAATGTATTATATAAATGTGTGTTTATTAAAATGTATAAAAACAGATTTTCATAAATTTTGGTTGAGGGATGTTGGATGGGTATGATAGATTACTGTGGCTCTAGAGGTGATAATTCGTTACAGGATTTTAACCTAATTCGAGTTTTTAACCGTTATTGCTTATTAGGAGCATTACATTTATGAATAAACGTTGCACACTTTTCATAGACATTTCCACCTCATTTATATTATGTAGGTATTCTCTCCTTATTAATAATCATTGTTAATGCTCATCAAAATAGTTGTAGGTCTGTGGACGTCTGTACGAATGTTCACCGATTCATTATTATCTTACTATGTTTCTAGTTTTCAATGGCGTCCCAATATGTACGAAGCAGTGATAAATTTTATTGAGCATTTCAATTTTTATAATTTAAAAACACCGAGTTGAAATAAGCAACAAATCGTGGGAACCATTAATTGAATTGGCGAGCGGAATAAAAGTTTGCCTGAATTAAAACGCAATACAAAAGTATTAAGAACTTTATCAAGAGGTGGAAAATGTTTTTCCGATTGGAGTTCGCCGTCTGGTTCCTTCTCCGAATGCTAAGTGGAGTGAACTGCTGAATATTAACTCTGTTAATGCCCTGAATCTATTAAAAAAGTTTATTTCAATTAGTGTTACGTTCAAAGATATTTTCGATTAAATTACTGATAGTAAGATTTTTGATAATTTTTCGTAAATTTTATTGCATATTTTTTTATATATTTAAATACCGACGTATAGAAAAATGTCTTTCTAACCTACTTTTAGTTACAGCAGCTACTTTTTGAGAAAACTGAGCTCAACATTTTGTAGGGTACAAGTGTGTGCGCAATTTCAAGTGCACTTTATATTCCCTCAATGTCCAAAACAAAGGGTCGGAATTGATGCAGTCACATGGCCGTCAAGGGGAGTTCCACGGCTAACATCATATCCAAAACAAAATACCGCCAAGTTTCTTACTTCAAATTAAAAAGTGACAAGTTCAATAACACATTCTGATCCGAATCGGGACTCGAAGTATATACTTGCCACTAGATGAAACGGTTCATACTATGAAATATGAATATATCTAATAAAAAATTGCAAAAGTACTGAGTGTTTGTATTCAAATATATCGATTAATTGTAATTTAGTACCTAGATCAATTTGTATAATATGTAAAATTGTTATCATTTAGTTATCAATATTACTATAGTAAATATAGAGATTGTTTTATTGTCTGTTACTATATTATTTCTAGTGAGATTAAGTATATTAAGAATAGGAACTGATCGTAAATATACCGCAATAAATAGAAGAAAATATACTTACCATTTGCGTGTACCTACTCCAAATGGACATTGAAATAAAAAAATATAAAATATAGTTTTCTCCTTTAACTAAGACGTTTGTACCATACATTCCGAAAATATAACAGAATTCTGATTACAATAATAAATTTAAGTGGAGCACGGCGCAGCACAAAAGATCATACAAATGCACAGCGCCTTTTGAGATGACAATAATTTTCATACAGAACGTGGGTGAGACTTTTGTATGCACTTACATGCTGCATCTGAAGGCATTTCATAATAGAGCCTTACGCAGTAACAATATACAAACATGAGCATTTATCTGTATTAAGATTAACTCCGCTTTATAAGATTCATACTATTATGTTTTAATACAGAACGAAGCCTTTGGTATCTGCTGCAACCTTGTGATTTATATTAAGGATATAAAATATCCTCATAATATCTATCCCTACTAATATTACGAATGTAAGTTTGTTTGTTACGCTTTCACGTCAAAACTACTATAAATATAATATAATAATAAATAATCTTTATTTGCAAGAATATGGTGTACTCGTAAGTAGGTACATGGTTCTTCATCTTCACATATTCTACTATGTTAGTGTGCAAACACAGTTTGTAATTATTAACATTTTTTTTGCATTGATAGTTCATAAAAAAAACCGATCATTAGACAACTTGTACATATATTCTTAGATGTATTAGAAAGGGCATTTAATATTTGTAAAAAAAATATGGACGCGACCGAAGCCGCAGGTGAAAGCTAGTACGCGATTTTATTACGACTAAGTAATTTTTATTTTTGACGCCCAATGAAGTCGACATGGGTCAGCTAGTGTTTATATAAAATCATTTGTTACCCTGAAATGGAAGGGGAGATAGAACACTGATGTCGTTAGCAACTTTGTTCTGAGTTCTCTATAAAAGTTAAGTAACGCTATAAGACGCAGAAATTGTGATGGATGCACGATTTCAACTGTCTTATTGGCTATTGCCGAGAAAATTCTGTACTTATCAGTCAACTCCGGTCACATGGTGTAATTAATTCATTATATGGGGACTTCTACGTCTTCTCAATTATTTGATAAGGTGATTTATTCTTTACTAATAAACTAAAAAAAATCCTATAATCCATACCTACTTATGTACTGTAGAAAACGTCATTTAGTCTGTTTTTTGTGCGGCTTTCACGCAAAAACTACTGAACGGATTTTAATGAAACAATTTTTCATAGGAAGGTATTATTAGTCCTTGTTAACATATAGGTTTTATTATACAAGTAATGCGATAGTTGGTATCACCACTTGAAGTACACTATTGTAGGGCAAAATAACGGATTGACAATTCGACCACTTAACATTACACGTTACCATGACAACATGTTTTCCAATTATGTCATTTCATGACAACGGTTATCTGGTTAACTAGTGATAAATATATTATACTAGATGGTTTATCATAGAGACAATTTTAGTAGATCTGTAACAATCTCAACTATAAATGTTGTTATATTTCCAATGTACATTTTGAATATTGATTAGGTTTTTATTAACGAAGAAATGGCTACCACGACCTGCCTCGTCATCTCTTGCCGATTTTGGGGTAACTATGAACTGTATCTCAAATAGATACCTAAAATACCTACATATGGAAAGTAGTGCTGTCTTCATCGTACCTATCTACGTAAACCCTGGAAGGCTGGCAGATGATGACACATAAAAAGGCAAACAATAGCCTCAGATTGCCGTCGATCTACCTTCCATATCCGGCAACCACTTATACAGTTTATAACCAAACACGACTTTTTCAATATAAGGCCGGGAACCGTAAAATTTTATTTCATACCGGTTTTCAATGAAATAGTAGTAACAAAGACTATTGTGGACTTGCCTACTTTGAATAAGAATTTTCAGTGAATGCATTAAGGTTTTAAATTTTATAAAACGTCGCATATACCGTTATATATCGCCTCTTAAGTGCATCTCGAGATATCATTAGGGTGGCAAGGAACTGCGCGAGATTAAGACTCCGTTCTCAGTTCCAGCAGCGGAGATGTCTTGGAACTAATGTGTAGTTTGTTTAGCGGAATTAGAATAAAAGGTATCCCGTGAGTGCAGTTGCATTGCGAGTTTTGCGCAGGATGAAACTTTAATTTCTTCAACAAATATTTCGCACAGCGTTTATTGTATTTTTATGTTAATTACTTTTTATTGCAACAATATTAAGAATATTATAGCTATTCAGTTTTACTATTCAATGTTATAGTTTTATATATGCGTTTTAGTGTATGAACTTATTTAAATGTGTCGCAATCAGAAGGGAGTAGAACTGACGAATATAATGAAAGTAGTTGGTATATAATATTTCTACTCCATGTGTGATACGATTCTTACATGTGTTGCTTCCTTCAGTCTAACATCAAACTATTTATACTGTAATAAAATCTAAAGGTGCTGATAAACTTGAGCATTCACATTTAATGAAAATTCATGCGAATGTTTCATGCAGAAAAATAAACGAGAGCATTCTAGCGAGCATTGCTTCGTGTTTTATGCCGAGCCCAGCTTCGGTCATAGTTCCGCGTCCCCGTTCCCCGTCACTAGAATGCTCGTGAAAATGTTCATAGCTATGTTTGGCTCTATGCATGGCTCGGTTCGTTGTTCAGTTCGACAAATATAAAAACGGCGAATGCTCGATGTTCTGTTACAAATGAATGCTCAAGCCTATCAGCACCTTTAAGAAAGTCAAAACTGTACATTGAATATTTTTTTAAAAGAATACTTGGCCCGTGACCTACAATCGATATCGAGGTCAAAAATTTTGATTTTAGAATTTTTGTCTGTAGGTATGTCCGGGTTAAACTCAAAAGGTATTGCATGGATTTACTTAAAATTTTCCATGTATATTACTAACAGGTAGAGTCAATATAATATAGGCTACATATTATCTCGATATTTCCACGGGATCGAAACTTATGCGGGTGAAATCGAGGGGCGCAGCTACCTACTTAGTTATAAACACGGCTAAACCATTAAAACTTGACGATTACTCGCGAGAAGATTATTCGGTTGTACCCGCCTAGTCACAACGTAGTACGCCTTATAAAATACAATTTGAAGACTTTATACACAATTCCTGTCGCCTCCAAAGCCCAAAATGCATTAAGGTGTATCGCGCAACTCCCAAATCGCAAACCTTCCCTCGGTAATATATAAAATGATAGGTGTTTTATAAGTTTTTGTCCATCAAAAGCGAAAATCGTCTCGTGATCGACATAAGAAAGTTACTGTTCAGTTACCGAGTTATTTGACGACAACGTTTATGTTCCGGACGACCGCCCCGAATAATGAGATAACTAGCTAAATACCTATTAAGTAAATTCAGTAAATAACATAATTCTCTTTTAATGATTGGTAATTATCTACCTAATAGTAAATAATCGAGTCAAGTAATAGTCTTTGTTAAATATTCATGAATAATTGATAGTTAACTTTAACCACGATCAGTCAATTTTGTCAGTTCTTATTAGAATATAGAAGCGAATGTTGCTATTTCATAAAAACGGACAATCGTGTTATGTACTTACGGAAAGTTTCCAATACATAATAGTGTTGTACCATGTAGACTAAATCACAGTAGGATAGGTCGCGTTTCGCACGGTGTGTAAATATCCGGTGGCCTGTGGTGGTGGCAGGAGAAAGGAGGACCGCGCATGTGTATAACCTCTATGTAGATGTCTACGGGCGTCCCTAGTCATGAAAATAACTACCGACGCCCATAGACTCCGACTGCAAAAGAAACAAAACAAGATGTCATTTCACAGTAAGTTATTAAGTTTCCTACAACACCTTCATATTTAGACCATAATATAAATTATGTTGTATGTATCAATTAAACATAACACAAAATCGAATCCATGTTTTTTTTAAATCTGAATATGAGTTTGATCGACAAGGCTTCTAGCCCAACCTAATGTAGTAAAATATGAGGTAATATTTACAAATAACTATCGTACTTGTATACAATGTTAAAGCCCTACACTAAAATTAAACGTCGATCGGTACGTCAGCTTCAGCACCTAGTTTGTTATTTCAATTATCGACAAGTGCTTGTTATAAAATTTTCTAAAACATGCATCTTTTGTTGGAATTTTTAATTTTACCGCCCGTAGTGTGCCGAGCGATTTTCAAAGCCGAGCGCCTGCTAAATTGCTGTTGGGAAAAAATTCAAAATGGTTGTTGCATCCGTGTCGTCAATAAACTTTCAATATACTTTTTCATTATTCTACATTATTAATAAAGACTTTGTTGTAGCTATTAAAGCATATTATGACGAAACAAAATATACTCAATAAGGACGAGAATTTTAAGATATTGATTGGACTAAGTTTAAAACTAGATATAAATCGTATTTTATCCTTCTAATACTATAAATGCGAAAGTGTATGTTTGTTTGTTTCTTACTCCTCCACATAGGATAGTTTAATCATCCCGAAAAAATGTTCCTATGGGATGCCATGGGATGACATGGCGCAGCTAGTTTAGTATAATCTCAAAAAATGTACAAATCGGGCCTTCGATAACTACTGACATCTATAATTGTCATGCAGATACGTTGCCCTCCTTTCCTTCTCCCCTCTTATGGGCCACTGAACATCTTTTTTTTTTCTTTTTTTTTACCGGACACCTACGTACTAAACGAATCCCGACAGAGCAGCTATACGACGGTATCATTTAAGGGGGTGGTACCATTTAGTAAGAGGTAGTGACATGCTACATACATGCGTGCACTATCTCTTACTAAATGGTATGGATGGCGCGACCGGGCAGGTACCTCTCACCTACACGAGGCCGGCATAAAGTCACAGCCGTGCTGTCGCGTTTCGTGCGGTGTGTAAGTAGCCGGTAGCCTATGGAGGGAAGAGGAGGAAGAGAGGCAACGCATATGTGCCCTCTAAGCAGATGTCTATGGGCGTCATGGGGTGGTCATGAAAATGGCTCTTATTGCTCGTTGGCCCCTTTAAGCAATAAAAAAACAGTCATGCAAGCCGACTCGACTCCAATACAATATACCAACAACTGCAATAATAACAAAAATAAAACGTTTCTTTATACCTACATATCTTATATATTGAATTTTAAATATTTTTTATAAAATAAATAAAGAATAATAAAGGCACTGATACGACAATAATCGCTGTAAGAGTCGTACGATGTCAAACTAAAAGCCGTAAAAAGAAGATAATAAATGCGCCATTCACGTGAACTTTACAATAATAAGATACTTTTTGTCCCTTAGGGCCACACCACACACGAGACTTAGACGCGGTAATCGGCGACTTTGCGACCATTTGGCGACTCTCTGCGACCGGTCGCAGTACAGTCGTGCGACATTATCGTATACCCGCGACTGCATTTAGACGTTGATTGACATTAATAGACATACATTAGCGACTAATGGTCGCAGCACACTTATCAACTCGAAAAGGGATCGTAAACGCCTCGTCTAGAAAATCGAAGACGATACGATTACGTTACGTTTCCGATTAGTGTGCTTTGCAATATGAAGTTTCATGCAATGAATACTGACCGGCTCGAAGTGATACGGTTACGATCCCGTTCCGAGTTGATAAGTGTGCTGCGACCATAAGTTTCATCGTTTGGCATCTTGAAGTGTTCGCTTCCTGCGTCTTGTCCTTGCATTAAGCTTCTAAAACGAGCCTAAGCCGCCGGTCGCCGCGTCTTAAGTCTCGAATGTGGTGTCGCCCTTATTGTTTTTAAAACAGTTTTTATATCACCCAAATGTTTATTCTTTATTTTCGGTATACTGATGGCCTGGTCAAGGTTGCTGCGATGGATACAAGCAGTTTTTGACCCGTGACCTGTGGCGCCCTCTGGAGAAGGCCTATGTCCAGCAGTGGAGGTCTTCTGGCAGCTAACGACGATGATTATTGTTTGCTTTCAAATCAGCTAATTACTTTAATAACAATATTAAGAAAGAAAGGAAGATTTATAAACGTAATTTTACTTCTACTACGTTTTTACTACGTTTTTTTCGGACCAACATTTTTTTTTATAGCATAGGAGGTAAACGAGCAGTTCGGTCACCTGATGTAAAGTGATCACCAACGTAGACAGACATCCGCAACACCAGAGGTCTAACAGATGCGTTGCCGCCCTTGACGTAACTTGAGAATACTAGTTATTCACTTTTAAAGGACACATCTACGAAAGGTTTCAGTTGCGGAGGTTTATTGGCCTCATTAATCACTTACCATTATATGACCAGATTGATCGTTTGCCTGAAATACTAAAAAAGAGTATTGGTATTGGTAGACAGTCCAGTTAAAGCCCGCCTCGCAAACAATCGCCGTCGATTTCATTTGAAATCATGATTGCTAATTTTGTAATCACGATTTCAAATCATTTCATGATTCATGAAAATATGCACGGTTAGGTATAACGCCATGGGACCAAATAACAAACGTTTTCAATTTCCGATACACGTAAAGCGAGTAAGTAGTTTAACTTGAATACAGTTTAAGGAAACAACAATATACAAAATATGTTTATATTCTTATTCTCTGGGCGTTCTACATTTTCTCTTTTTAGTGAAGTTGTTGAGTATATACCGTAGATTATGTAATGCACAAATACGTACTCAGGTTCTGAGACCAGGAGGGGGGGAGGGGGTGTAAGTTTGATTGTTACGTACTTATATAAATTATTATATACGTATACTTGCTGATTGTAAGTAGGAGGTGGTAGGACGTAGGAGAATCCAGGAGGGGCAGCTTCCCCGACCTGTCCCCCCCAACTCCCGTGCGCCCATGCACAGTTCAATTCCCTTAGTTACTAGATATAGTCACTCAACAGACAAACAGATACAGTGACGTTGTGGTAAACACGTTCAACCAAAGACGTGAGGTCCCGGGTTCGAATCACAGATCGTACCAAGAAGTGATATTGGGATTTTTCAATCTACTAACAGACCGGAGTCAGGAAGGTCCTGGGCCTGATTTCTCTCCGGTCCTGTCGGACTGCCGTCCCATCGGAACAAAGAGTGAGGAAATTGAGAGTGCACTTGCGTTTGTTTCACACTTGTGCACTCCTGGCCCGACATTCAGCTACCCGACATTAAATTCCAGAGTAAACAAGATATTAATGTGAGACATGGATATTGACATGGACAAGTTTATGATTTTTTTATAACACAGTGGGACAAACGAGCATTCGGATCCTCTTTATCACTACCTACAACTTTAAATATCCACACATTTGTAAAGAAGACGAGTTACTCTCTTTCCTTTTCAGCAAGGCTTTACATCTTAATATCATAATCTGTCAGACATCGTAGTCATATCCTGACAATATGCTGCAATCATGCGACTCACAATTTATTTTGCTAAAGAAATATGTTACAATTTTGGTATGTTTCAAATATTTCTCTATACCACGATTTCTGACCAACACAAATGTACCCACACAGTTGTATTGGTCAGAAATGTACAATAGCAAAGTTATACCATCGGCCGTGCTCATTCCATACCCGATACGGTTTGACAATGCACATGCAAATTCACTGGCGGGGAGCTTTTCTGAACTGAAAGTTTAATGGGATCCACCGGTTGAAGTTTCGCGCTCCTTGCAACAATTACTTCGGTGCCTCTCCGGTTCGATTTCCCTGTTTTGGAGGCATTCAATGAATATTTATTGGCGTAGGAGCAATCCCAGCTATTAGAGCGCCCTTGTAAGGTGATGGATAAAATATTCAAGTCCTGTGTACTTATGTATATATTATTATATTATAGACGTATATCTAAATGTAGTTATATTAAAATTAGCTGCGCTCCGCGGTTCCACCCGCGTAACTTTCGATTCCGTGGAAATATCCAGATTGTCTGTATCCTAAATATCCGCTTCGTGTCAATGACACTATTTTTTTACTATACTATTAAAAATTAAATTTTATCGCACACTTAGCTTGATATCGAAAAGCCAGCGTCTGAGACCTTCGCTACGTCACCTTTAGGGCAGGTAGGGCACAGAGGAAAGGACAAAATATGCCCTGGTCTCAGCACCGCAGTCGCACACAAAATTTCATGAGAATCCGCCCAGTGGTACTAAAAATTACTCTCCAAAAAATTCTTCGCAGCAAAATATCCTACTTGGGAGTTTTAGTAGCGGTTGGAACGGTTTGGTGACGAACCGATGGACATAACCGACGTCACTGCATTCAAAATGTGAGCAGATTTATTTTATATTAGGGGAAAAACGAGCAGTCGGATTCGTGATGACTACCGACGACCATATACATCCGCATAGAGTCAATACAGTCCGTCGTCATTCATGGACTACCGGAAAGGCAACACACCGCACGAAAGAGCAGCAACGGCACAACTTTTACTGTACACCGGTAATATATAATGAGCAAGAGGTACCTCCGTAGTCGTGGCGGAGCAATTCGGGTGCAATGAAGCATGACACTGCCTCTTAATGCAAATAGTTTCCACATTGATGCTATTTTGATATCTGGGACTCTGTAAAATGGATTTCAGATTAATTACAAATGTAAATATAGCACCGTTAAATACGATATTTAATGTTTAAAAGAGGAAAGTTCGTAAAAACCATCTGGCACCGTTGAAAAGTGTATCCGAGAAGAATTCATTTAGTCGTGAAATTCGAAATTTATCTATGTTGTTTCAGCGTTCTTAATTGTAAGTTTCTTCATATCCAATTCAAAAGCACTCGACGACTTCAATATTTAATTTCAATCAATTTTCATAAAGCGCAAAAACTAAGTCGCCATAATGAAATGTTTTAACAGAGTGGCTAATCTTGCAAAATTCAATATTACAGAATTAAGTTTTTAATTAATTTTCTTTTAGAATTTTCATCCAGTTCGGTTATCCTCGCCCCGGGCATCCTGCCACAATATTGTGTTCTTTGGCTTAATACAACCGGATATTAATTTCCTTATTTGCTTTATTTATAAATAACTCGAACCTTTATCATGGATATTAGGCCGATATTAGTATCGGAGCATTCCCGGTTCAATATTTAAGCAAATATAATGAAAAATGTATTTCCTTTCTTTATTATCCCTTTTTATTACAACCCTTACATCGATCAGCATCATCAGCCAGGGGACTTCACTTCTGGACATAGGCCTCCTCCATAGAGACCTGGGTTACTGTAGACCACTTGCAGCCAGCAGCAGGCCACCTTAACCAAGTCGCCAGTCCACCGAGGCTTCAATTTTTTACATCGATAGCTTCGTCTAAAATGCTTTGGCTTTAGATAGTAAAATAATATTTAAATGACTGCCTCGTGGTCTAGTGGTAAGCATGTTCAACCACAGATGTGAGGTCCTGGGTTCGAATCCCGGGTCGAACCAAAAATTGTTATTGGGATTTTTCAATTTCTAATAACAGTCCGGCGCGGAGTCAGGAAGTTGGCGGTGGTACACCCCCGTGCCTCGGAGAGCACGTTAAGCCGTCGGTCCTGCGCCTGATTTCTCACCGGTCGTGTCGGATTGCCGTCCCATCGGAATATGAGAATGAGGGAATAGAGAGTGCACTTGTGTCTGCGCGCATACTTGTGCACTATAATATGTCCTGCGCATCTGTCTCGTCGGTATAGACACGGCCGCCGTAGCCGAAAGCGGCTGGGCTGGCTGGGAGGACATTCATTATAATATTAAAATATATCTGAGATTCTTCTTATTTGAAAATGGAAAAAATACGGGTGCTTTACCTAATATCATATTAAAGATACCAATTATTTTGTAGCTACATCTGAATACGACTATGTTCACAATCGGAACACATCTAATATTCCCTCTGATGCTACCTAAGTCAATAATTTTAGAAATATTAAAGGTACTAAATTCTTTGTATTATCTACATAATATATTATCTGTTTATAGTCTATCTATACTAATATTATCTATCTAATTTGGTATATTTTCGTCCGAACATTATTTACTTATTACCTACATATTTACAACTGGCTGCCGCCCGCACCCTCGCTCGCGTAAATTTCGGACTTCAAAATGTAGTTAATATACATATAATAAACCTTCCTCTTGAATCACTCTATCTATTAAAAAAAACACCAAAATTCGTTGCGTAAATTTAAATATAAGCTAAGCGTACACACAGAGACGGCGGAAAGCGACAGTTTTATAGTATGTAGTCATAATGTCTTTATGTCTGCAAGTTCAAAAATTAGATAAAATACAACTACTTATAACCATCGGTATATTATTGTATTGTTGTTGTATAACAAGGACTGCGATGATGATGCTAATTAATGTTTGTTTGTAATAATTGTTGTTTTTTTTGATTGCTATTTTATCATTGTTTAATATTATTTTTGCACGCCATACCTTGGCAAATACACTGTGCCTTTTTAATTAATGTTAAGACCATGTACTACGTGTATTAGCAAATAAAATATTCTTATTCTTATTCTTATTCGGTCTCACTAACTTCCTGACAGTCGGGCAAATTATTTTGCATCGTTTGCATAGTGTTGTAATTAATTATGAAAATCGCGATTAACCCTAAATTCTTGTTCTACGGCAATTGAAAAATCTATATAACATTGGCCACAAGAACTAAAGCGTTACTTCAGCATAAATTACTTGCACTGCAAAAACTTGAAAATATTGGAAACTTTCCAGCAAAAAAAGCACTTGACTGTTGGCCGCTGCTCAAAGAGACCTGCACAATAAATTAAAATGATCGATACAAAGGAAGTAAGTTACATTGTCCTGTATATTGTGATGTGGGTGCGGTTGCTTAGCGAAGCGAGAAATTGCTTAATCAGTCAACTGTGCATCGATGATTAGGCAGATATCATGAAATTGACGGGGAAATTTTTATATACGCGAATTTATTGAACAATGACGTCATAAATTAAATGTATTCATATAATAACATTAACGTCTAGTATTTTATGATAATACTACGGTTTTCCTCGTTTTTGAATTTTGATGTATAAAATAAAAGTTTTATAAATCGACTTTTTATTTAAGTCTTTACTAGAAAAAAATATTAATTTAGTCCTTATAAAAATGCTAAAAATTAGGTACTTAATGAAATAAGTGTATATTTTTAAGCAAAACCTACGTTTACTATTAATACCTTCAGAGGATAAAATGAAAATTAAATTTATTTAACAGAGTTAATAAATGATAAGGTGTAGACATCTAGACGACCGCTAATCATCTAGACCTATTTAAATAAACTCCTGAAAATTATTGGCGGCTCTTACACCGATAAATATACAATAGCCCTCTGGAGTATCCAATTGAGGTCTATTATTATTTAAATTTAATAATTAATTCCCTTGGGAATAGTTCTCGTTTTCACAGACAGAACAGAAATTACACCATTCAAGATGTATTATGTAACACAAATAACTATGTACCACAAAATAAAATATAAATCGCATTAAATTATATAACCAGCTCTAGACGTGAGACGTCAGATGTACTTTTGTTTTTTTATGTGTTATGTTTGTGTTTACGATAAAAAAAAAACTATAAATCGCATTAAATTATACAGGGTTAAATGTAATTAACGCAAGACTTCTTGCAGGCAGCAAGTCTACATCAATACCAACAACATTTGTTCTACGACTTTTGAAAATTAATAGTATTTAAAATTTTAATATTCCCATACAAAATTAATATATTGCCTCTGAACTATCATTTAGTCTGCGTGCGAAAGCCGCGTACCTTGCGAAAGTCATTCTTAAAAGATCGCGTCATTCTTACAAGATACAGAGTAATAAATAACAGAGGGTGCAAACATTTTTTGTTTTTATTTTTTTGTGTTTGTGTGTGTTGTCAGTCGTCATTGTGTGAGTTTATCATCGTTTTTGTGTTACAGAGTAATAAATAACAGAGGGTGCAAACATTTTTTGTTTTTATTTTTTTGTGTTATTTATCTAGATTCGTAAAAAGTCGTAGAACAAATGTTGTTGGTATTAATGTAGACATGCTACCTGCAAGAAGTCTTGTGTTAATTACACTTAAGCCTGTATAACTAGCTCTAGGACTGAGATGTCAGATGTAC
>LUGF01008404.1:1415178-1426580 GCA_001625245.1 Calycopis cecrops
TAGACATGCTACCTGCAAGAAGTCTTGCGTTAATTACACTTAACTCTGTATAACTAGCTCTAGGACTGAGATGTCAGATGTACTTTTGTTACAAGTTATTAAAAGTTTCCGAAGATTTATTATCAATTAATATACAGGATAGATTCCGTTAGAATTGTTTTATTGTAATAAGTAATATTTGCGTAAACTTACGACATTATTCCTTTACATCACTTTTACAATCTAAAGAATATAACGAACTTAACTTATTTTTAATACAATGGTTGTATCGATGTATTTAGAATGTTAAATACATTTAACGTGTAATGATGTTGTAAGCTTACACGAATATTACCTTTAGCATTTGAGTTTTTTTAGCAAACGATATTTTCTATACTTTTCATTATTCTGCACAAACATTTGTTTGTCTCACACTTAAACTGTTTCCGTCTGACCCTTCGGCGGAGATTTATGGTCGAAGCACAGAACCAATAACCCTTGACAGACTTCCGTGTTTGTGAAATAAAAAGCTGATTATATGCTACTAACAAAAATACGTAAAAGTATTACCTATTGTACAACAAAAACGAATAAAATTCTTATACAATACTTACTTAGTATTGTGTTGTCAGTCGTCATTGTGTGAGTTTATCATCGTTATAGTCATAAGATTTGGAAGTTTATTTTCGTGATCATTCAAATTAGCAAGTCTATCCTTGCACATTTTAACGTAATATACACACATCAACGTTCTATGATTTATAAAGGATGTAAACAATTAAAGCTGATGAATCAAAACACGCTGAAAACGTGTCTAATATAAAAGATAATTGAATGACGTACTTGAATAGAAAGCTCAACTTAAAAATACAGTTTTGTAATTTAATGGTTTATTTTTTACTCTTAAGTATAATTACTTAAATAACATGCTTTTTTTTGCTTAAACTTATAATTATCAATCAAATCAATCAATCAATCAAATATAATTTATTGTGCATATTACAAAATACAGAAAATAAAATATTAAAATAAGTAACATTAAAAAGTAATGATTTGGCTTGTGTCATCTAATTATATAAAAATTAATATAAAAACCACTAAATTATACCCACAGTTATTTAAAAACAACTTTTTGCAATTCTTTTTGAAGTAAAACAACTTAACGCGCATTTGAATTTGGGATTAGACTGGTGATAGCGCGACAAAAAATCACAAATCGGGCGAGGCCAATGGAAGTTGTCATTCAAATTCAAAATTAAAATTCAATTTAAGTGAAACATTTTTGTATTAAAAAATAAATACCATATGACATTTTATGTCAGTGTAGCTATGGTAATCTTAGATAAAGTATAAATGGATCTGTGTATTAATTCCATAAAGTTTTACTTCAGTTGTGTGGTCTAAAGCACACACTTTTTTTTAGAATAGAATAGAATATCTTTATTACAAAAGCAAGACACAAAACACGTATCGGACAATTATGACATATAATCATATTACATATAATATATATTATTTTTAAGAAATAAGTTTCTCCGCAACGACTGTTTTAAAAACTACCGAGCCTTTTTTTATCAAACGGGGCACGAAATTTTCTACTGCTGTGTCAAGTTTAACAACAGTTGCGGTTATATACATCACGCCAGTTATAGTTTGGTGTCAACATTCCCTAATACATCATAATATAGTTGTGCGGTTTGCGACCAATTATTCAATTTTCCACACGATTGTGTTTTATTTAAACAATAAACCCGCCCGTTAAATAGGACAATAAAATATCCACGACAAATACACGAGCGGATACTGTCAACAGCGATGTATGGCACCGATCAGTCTCCAAATTATTCCGTGATAGCGCGCGTTGTGCGTGCGTTATTTGTAATTTTAAATAAGATTTATTCTGGTTTTTATTGCAGCTAGCTCGGCAGATGCCTGTATGTGTTGTTTGATGATAACGAAAATTAGCAATATATTACATTATTAGAAGAAAGAAAGAAAGAATAGTTTATTTGTGAAATATGAATATACACTTTGCTTTACTACCTAATTATGTTTAATTATCACAAATTGGTTTCAAATCAGTATTTGCTGATTTTCACCGGCATCGGTCTTCCATTGGGGCCATTTAGTGAAGCCACGAAGCAGATACGCAACTTAGACATTTACTATAGACTATACAGATCACATCATCATCATTAGATGATCTTATTGCCGTATTCTTTATTTAACTAATTATGGCATTCGAAAATGTTATATATTTATTTATATGTAACTTACAGCTACTACCGTGGTTTTCGATATATATATTCGTAACTTCAGCTCCAGCAATCAAGACAATGAGTAACAGTGGAGGCTTCCAAATAACCACTTTCTTCTGCTTTTGCAAGGGTAATCAAGGTTGTACTTTAGTGGTTTATATTATATGTGCGTGCTATATCGGGAACGATAAGGACGATTCAACAGGTAGGTTATAAGTAATCTCATGCTACCACTTGCATCGTTCAGGATGTGCCTAGGTCACCTCCAGTTTCGAATATTTGGAGCTGGTAATTCCTCACCCATAAATCTATTCAACTTATCTTTAAATGTCGAGTTATGGACAGTAAATAAATATATAAATAAATAAATATCTATGGACATTACATTACACACCATGTTACCCTAGCAAAATCAAAATCAAAATCAAAAAGTTTTTATTCAAAATAGAATTACAGGAATTACTTTTTGAACGTCAACAATAAAATCTACCACCGGTTCAACCCTGTCTAGCCCTGTCCTGAGAAGAACCGGCGAAACAAACTGAGCGGGCCAGCCCCGTGCTAAGTATCGTAAGGACTTGTGTTACGGGTACTAGACAACAAAAATTTTATATATTTAAGACGTTTTATTATAGAAATACATATAATACATATATAAACATCCATGACCAAGGCGGGATTCGAACCCGCGACCCCTGGCGCAACATGCTCCACCTATCCGAGCCCTGTACCACTTCGCCAGCCTGGTCGTCAATAAGTAGGTACATAAGCTCTATCTTCGCTACCTCTACCATCTACACTCCACTACCGTAAAAGAAATAAAGAAGTATGAAACATCTTTTAAATATCCTACTTCTGACTCCATGCCTACAGTAGGCACAGAGTAATTCGTCAGTTACTACTTAGCAGAATTCAAACGATGTGGTGCCTTAGGATAGAACAAAATTGAATCACCTTTGTTTCATCCACCCTAGAGCATCTTTCTGTTAATATATACTGTAGCAGCACATTAATGTAAAAAATGAGAATAATTAAAGAGATATTATGTTACTTTTCAACTTAGCTTGGCATAAATCATTCGATTGCATATTGAAGTGGGATACCATTATTTGCTCGGAAAGTTAAATAGCTTTTTGCTCCTCGGAAAAATCACGAAGAGTTTAATCCCATATTGAATCGAAACGTAGAGTGTGAGGCAGTGGGAATAAATTAGATTTTTGTGTCCCGTTAACGCGATGCAGTATATTGCACTTTGTACAATCTTGAATTATAAGTGTTTAGATGAATTCTTAGGACTCCTTATGAGGGATATGAGGGAGGAGGATGAAGGGAATTGCTGTATAACCTCTGTGCAGATATCTAAGGACGTCGGTACCTAATTATGAAAATAGCTCTGACTGCTCGCTTGTCCTCTTTTTCTAATAAAATAAAAACACAAATTTGCTTGCAATATTTTTGCATCGCGTTTAAATGTATTCAACGAAAGACATTTTCATGCCTTTCGTTGGTCTATTTTTGATACCCCATTCAGTGGGTTTTGATAAGAGAAAAATCGATAATCACAAAACATAGTAATGTAGGTAGACTACTTATTTTTCTCCTTTATAATATTAACATAAAATTAGAATCATCTAAATAAAATTCGATATCTGGGAAGAAGCCAGTCCGAAATGGTACCGCTCGTCTTGAGTTTCATTTCGCGAGCTATTCGGGCAATATTTAAACTTACTACTAAACTTAGAGATAAATTTAAGGAAATTGGGATACTGACTGTTCACTCTCAATACATTTTAGAAAATGTTTTGTATGTACGAAAGAATATTATTGAATTCAATGAGAAGAGTGCTTATCATGACAGAAATACTAGGCACAAACTAGATGTACCTACCATTTGATATAATCAGCAGAGTAAATAATTCCTTTAGGGGTCAATGTATACACCTCTACAAAAAGATCCCAGAAAGCGTTGAAAAACTCTCAATCAACAAATTTAAAAAAGTAGTTAAGGAACGCTTGTGTGGTAAGGGATATTACAAAGTAATAGATTAAAAAAAAATAGATTTTAAACTTACCAGAAGTGCATAAGAAGAACACCACAGAGACAACTAATGCTACTTGTATAAAGATTGTTGCAAAATAAAAAGCAACAGACGTATATTAAATATATATAAAAAAAAAAAAAATAGTAATAGATTTATGACAGATACCACACCTTGGGAATAGTAACCCTCCTCCCAGGCTACTTCAATACAAAAATAAATGTAAATTATATTTTTTAAGAATGTTTATTGAAGAAATTAATGACGCCCGCTGAGTTTGTTTCGCCGGTACTTCTCAGGACAGGGCTAGGGTTGAACCGATGGTAGATGAAATTTTTGACGTTCAAAAAGCAATTCTTTAAATTCTATTTTGAATAAAAATATTTTGATTTTGATTGAATTGCATAATATGTCGAACCTCCAGAAGTCAATGAAAAGAGGCTGATGATGATGGCGACTATGATTTTAATGGCATTGAAGATGATTAGGATGAAATACAATTCAATACCCAGACCAGAAATGAGCAACACCACAATAATGAATCTAAAAGAAGTTTGATAGCAAACTAATTTCTAGTTTTAAAACATGGACTTGAACAAATGAGTGAGGCACGCTCAATACCACCGGGACAAAAAGTTTAATGAAGTGATGTGGAGTTGGATCCTGCACGTGGAGTTGTCGGGGCTGTTATAATTACAGTTTATTGGCTCATATCTCTAAGGTGACTGCAATTTTGATATTTGATACGTAGATATAGTATACATATATACTCAGTACTTGCATCTAACTTCGCATGAAAGCTGTAATTCAAATGACATGAAGCTAGAGCAAATGCAATATAAATAGACCGAGTGAAAATTGACGGCTAAGTCAAAAAGAAGGTACATAAATGGATCTTAAAGAATATGTTTTATTAAAATAGTAAGAATCTAAATGAACATAATATTATTTTATTATCATTATGGTATAAAGATGATAAATAAAATGGCATTAAATTGTAAATATTAATCAAACTGCTTAAAACAATTTCATTTTAATATAGGCATTCGCAACCTTGACTAGGTCATCAGCGTACCGGCGGAGAGACCGCCCAACACTGCGCTTTCTTTTACTACACTCAAGAACCTTTCTTCCCCAGCAGTTGTCGCTTCTGCGAGCCATGTGACCTGCCCATTGCCACTTCAGCTTACTGATAGCATAGATCAATGACAATTAAAAGCTAGTCCTCATGTGGATATCCGATTTGTGGTCTCTCAAAGAAACCACTAACATAGCTCTATATCGCTGGACGATTCGTCGTAGCTTACTGAAGGGAGCCGCTAGATGCAAGCAGCTGATGCAATCTCTGACAGCGGAGGACGTCATCTGACTACTGCTGATGGTGATGATTATTGGTACTCAATGTTATAAAGATAATTTTACCGATACCTCATACAATAACATCCAATACGCCTTTCAAGCTGCATACAAACATACAACATGAGTACATCATTTCTTTATACAAGGTTGATACAAGCGAGAGGCATTAAATGAAACCACATATTTACTGTATTATTTTCAGGCTACGTAACAAAAATCAGACCAATCGCAGCAATAAACTAGCCATAGGAATTTTTCAAAGTTCTTTCTCATTTCGTACACGCTGTATCGCAGCTGATCGCCGACTTTAACGGGCCGGGCTCATTCACTCCGTACGAGGTGGCCGTTCGCTGTACGAGCAGGTACAAAGAATGTTCATGTTTTTTCGCTGTTTAGCTTGTTTGAAAAAAGTATTTTCGTAAACTCGTCGTAAACTTATTTTTAATAGTTTTGGATTAACTGTAGGCACTTATAGTATATGTGGTTTAATTTAATGCCTCTCGCTTGTATCAACCTTATTTGTCTATGATAAATGCGTTAAAAATCCATTGCCCACCTGACGCAAACCTATCCATTACAGCATAAAACATCGCTAACCTAGATTACGTTCTAAGACCTATTAAAGGCTTTCCATTTATAGGCCACGGATAATTCTCGAACACTCATAACTGACATCACCCGTAAATCCGGCTCGGGTTGGAAGCGATAATGGCGGACACCGGACCATGTCTTCGCTGAATAATAATTGTTATTATGATATATGTTCGCCATGGCCGTTTGATTTATGTGAATATCACTATATAGTATAAAATGTATGTATGCTTAGATCTTTGAAACGGATTTTGATGGGATTTTTTTAATAGATAGAGTGATTCAAGAAGAAGATTTATATGTTTTTCAGTTAACTCCATTTTGAAGTCCGAAATACACGCAGGCGAAGCTGAGGGCGGAAGCTACTACAATTATAAATTTAATATTTGTTTGTTATTCCTTGCGTACACTTTTCTTATCAGAATGATATATTAGCAATCGAATTCCTTTAAATTGTGATGATGATTGATGATGATTATTGATGATTATGCGCATTATCATCCACAGATGCATTATCCGTCACTCCATACTACCAATGGGACATCAGCTACTCAAAAAGCGCACTTTTTTCACGTTTTCACGTTCACGCTACTTTTAAGTTGGTACCATATGACAGTGACCTGTGGCACTCTATGGGGAAAGCCTATGTCCAGCAGTGGACGTCCTCCTGCTGATGATGGTGATCATGATGAGAGGAATCTGTCCAGTCGTGTCAGCCCTTCGGCAACAACACAGCAGTATTGGAGATTCTGCTACTGCACTTACTTCTTTATAGAGCCGCTGCTCCCGTGATCATGGTTGCTGAAAAACATCTTCTTTGTAAAATACTTAAATAAACTTTGACAAAATCTGCTAAAGTAATTTACTATAAAAGGTCATATTTATGTGTATGTATGCTTACCATGATATGACAGATGATGCTAACAAAAGAACTAACTAAGGTATTTCTCCTATCGTGCCAGCCTTCTACTGCAATATATAATTGCAAGTCTTAAAAGCATTTCAGTGTCAAGAAAATGATGCATGCAAAACACTATTTATACTAAAATATCATTAACTTTTATTACCCTCTTTAATCTTAAACTCCATTCGTTTCAGTAAAAGATATTACAGGCTTCATTATTCAACGCCTTCATGCACTAACGAGGCTGGGCAAATAATAACACTATTAGTTAAGTATTGTAAATTATGTGCAGTGGGTGTTCACGAGCATAGTCGGCTGTAATGTGAAGCTACGGCGGCTATATTACTGGGCTGGCATCAGCAGAAACGAAATTGTGGAAAGGACTCTTTTAAATATAAAAATAATGAAATATTTGCATTGGTAGTTCATAAGTACATCGAATTGTATTTTAATTTTTGTGCGCAGTTAAAGCAATGCAGTACTGTACCACGTACAGTGCTTATATGAATTATTTTAAGGGCTGATATTTCCCCTTAAATCCTAGTATTATAAGTGCGAAAGTTATTCTGTAGATATGGTAACAGTAAAAATCTATTGTTCGGATCAATCTTCTTTATACTTAGCACTGATATAGATTATAATTTGGAATTACATAAATATTATTTATGATCAAAAAGTTATGAGTTCCCTGATAACTTTTATCATTTAGTAAATGAATATATTATTATCTTTTAGTAAGTACTAAACTATCTAAGCTGATAATATATTACGTGGGTTATATTTACCACATTATGAAGTAATGTTTATACGATCATTTGTTAGGTAGATATGCCTATTAACGTATTAGATTTTAGTGCCGCAAGGTTCGCAGCTAAATGTCGAATTGAGACACATTGTATGTACTTTCACGTTGTCGTAACTATTTCCAAATTAGACTTCTCTATTGGCAATAACAGAAACCTTTGCTAAATCTTAAAGAGTCTCAGAACTTTATACCAATATTATAAAGCCAAAGAGTTTGTTTGGTTGATCAAGCAAGCTAATCTCTGGGGCTACTTGTCCGAATCGAAAAACTATTTCAGTGTTAGATAGTCCGTTTATCGAGAAATATAGGCTATATATCATCGCGCTGTATAGTAGGTACGCGGATGAAACCGCGTGGCGCTGCTAGTTTACAATAAAGTTTCATACATGCCTATTTTCCACTTTACAACCATTATGATATGAACTGAAATATATTTTTTTTTTGTAATATTAGCAAAAGCCTACTCCATATTAAGTGAGTTTTCTTCAAGCGGTTGCATTTACGTAGTAAATATCATACACTGGCTCCGTTTGTGACAATATTATGAACAATATAAATAATGCCTTTTTAGAAGTAGTTAAAGAAGATATGTTTTTCTAGCTTACTGAATACGTTACGTACTGAATATAACATCTAAAACCGTAGCTTAGTGTTTTCATTTATATGCAGGAATAATTGATTTGATATCAGGGAATAAAATATATTACCGAGTACATTAGACAAATAAGAATATACTTTTTATTTGTCCTGTTTTATGAAACATTTGTACGAGACCACACACAATTCCTAAAACCTTTTTATACTCATTTTCTTGAACCACGTCTCATATAGAATCTTTATTTGTGAATACCAATACTCTTAGGAATATCTTATTATATCCTATCCCTTCGATGATGACGTCATCATCAACATAGGCCTTCAATAGACACCAAAACAATCACTACCACTACAATAGTATCCTCTTGTAAACCATACATTCTTTATCATCATCTTTCGTCTATTTATAGCAAAATTGTTAAAACAGTAAGTACATATCACAATTTTGGACAATAAAACGACTAATTAAAATCATAAGTGGCAGAGTAATGACAAGGGAATGACAGACAAATGGCCTCTAATTTTAATTTAATCTGAGGTCCAGTAAGGACGATGTAAAAGGCATTTAAGTGACCCTACGTAACTAATTGTGTGGTTCTACGCGACTTTTAAGGGACAAAGTGGGATCATTATTATGAGAATTTCAATTATTTTGTGCAGCGTATGTAGGGCCACACGCAATATAGAAACATGATAACTAATAGCTTATGCTTAATTAATTGAGAATTCGTTATTTAATACTATTTTTAGTATGTGTTCTAAACTGGTACGTAACTAAAACAGTTTGATATAAAACAGTATGTAACGCATGACATACTCGAATTAAACTTTATTAATAAGTTTTATTATATCAAGAAAAATATACTTTTTTCTATTTTAGATGAATGAGACAAGCGGCATAATTGTCATTTTTTTAAAATGTGTCTTTTTTAAATAAGTAGCTGAAGACATCTACAGACAAACAACAACAACAGACAAACAACCTTATGTTCACGGTATATCGAAATCGATGTAGTTCGACCAACAAAAGTTTCACGGCCCTAAACAATTTACCCCTACCGAAGGGAGCACGCACCGTTTAGTACCATAAAATAACAATGCACGGCCGAGCTCCACGACTACCCCAGGGATGTTTGTGGAGCAGTGATGTGAGAAATTTGCGATAGACGTAATGTATGTCTATAACAAGTAAGTGCATTATTAATTATAATATTGAAGCTGTTACTGCCGTGGGGTTTAGAATATGTGTTGTGTGTTGGTCGTGTCTTTTATAAGTCATGTACTCGTAGTAGACATAATATACAATATACATAAGTTTAATATAAGTGTTGAACGGCTTTCTATTTTATGTATAGACTAGCTTCCGCCCGTGGCTTCGCCCGCGTGGATTTCGAATTTAAAAAAATCCTATAAATTTTAACTTATATGTTATTCTGGTATGAAAGCTATATTACTGTAAAGTTTCATGAAAATCCGTTCAGTAGTTTTTGTGTGAAAGAGTAACAAACAAACAAACTTTCGCATTTATAATATTAGTAGGATGACCTTGTCCAGGTCGCGACGAGCCGCTGCATGCAAGCAGCTTGTGACCACAGCCTGTAGAGCTCTCTCTGGGAGGCCTAAGTCCAGCAGTAGACGGACGGTAGATCTGTCTGTTGACGATGATAATAATGAAGTAGTATATTAATAATAAATTATTATATTATATTAATAAATAAAGTAATATATTTGTGCATAGTCTGACTGGCAGCGGTAGTCGACACCATACTCAGATACCAGAACCAACCGTTCCATACGGCAGTCATTATTATATGTAACGGTAACTATCCACCAAATATATTGACACTTGAGATTTATTTATTAAATCTTCCAATATCATTGATACAATATCGAATACAGATAACACAGAAAGTAGTCTAGTCAAATCGGCATTTGGATTACATGATAATAAGCCGATGCATAAGGAGGCTGGCCATCCTTTATCTTATCGTCTCTTTGAACGAATTCCGTTGAACTATTTTAACTTTCACTAACTTCATAGTCACCCTATTACGTCGTGGTTTATTTAGTATTCAAAATATATTTAGTAATTTAAAGTCAGCAATAATAAACAATATATAAATTACAGAATAAAAACCTACCGAAATCAAAATCAATCCTCAAATTAAACCGTAACCTATCAACAACAAAAAACATCCTTTGATCACACAGATGATACAAAATAATTGAATCATCCCAAACGAATTGGTCGTCTTTGATTACGCAATTATTACACCAAATTATTATTTCGTCACGATCCCGTTTCACTTTATTGTGGCGCTGTTGTGAATACTTGATAGATCGACGGACAAAGAAACGTTAATTTTATCGTAAGGTAATTGTGTTGTCGGGGTGAATTTTCGTTCAATTTCTTTTGTCGTGCGAAAATTTCACTGTCCTTTTAATCCAGCGTTATTTTTAAAATTTTTATTATTCGAAGAGACTTTCGTGTCTAAAATAATGTTAATTTATATTTATCGTTCCTAAATGATCTAGCGTACTAGAATAATGCTAAAGAGTATCGGGAATAGTCAATTTTTTTTTATCATTTATGTACAAGTGCAAAGTGTATAAGATTTTGGGTTATAGAGGGTACAATATCTTTGTTGTGGTTGAACCTGACGGATCTAGTTGTGTAATAAGTAGAGAGTGATTTTCTTTGAGTGTACCATGAACTTGCCATTTTAGGTTACCGTAAGTCGTGCGTACCGTAAGCGGTGTGTAAGTAGCCGGTGGCCCATGGAGGTGGGAGGAGAAAGGAGGGCAACGCATCTGTATAGCCTCTATGCGGATGTTTGTGGGCGTCGGTAGTCATGAAAATGACTCCGGCT
>LUGF01008404.1:1433281-1445589 GCA_001625245.1 Calycopis cecrops
GAGTTGTATCTTAGGGTATACACCACAGAAAAACAAATCATGCTTGGGACAACCTTAGCGCTTAAGCAAGGGTTTTTGCGGATACTCGGGCACTACACTTGGGGAGTATCCACTCGGGGAGCGCGTGTCACAAGAGTTACCGGACCCTGCCCAGGCCGCAAAAACACGTCTTAAGAAGAGGCAAACTCGGTGAAGAGGTTCTAGTTAAGTAACTCGTGTCATAGAGCAGGTGGTGTACAGGAGAATACAGAAATCGACTGCAGACTCTATGACTACATGCAGACTATATGAAATGTTTGCCATTTAGTTTCTGGCTCGAGTCTTGTCCATATTATTGAAGATTAATTTTCTTGTGTTACATTTTCACTTAAATATATAATTTTTTTTTATAATGAGTAAAAATATTTTTAATGGTGATCCGCGTAACTAGTACCTACTAATTGTTATTTAAAAAAATATTGGGGAAAGAATAAAGGCTGACGTTAAATAAGTTGTTATTTCATTTCATTGCCTCAACTTTTAAAACTATGCCTTAATTAAGTACTTTATAGTAGTTTAGATTTATCAACCGCATGACGTGGCTATCAAATATATTTTAGTTACAATCTTTATAGTTTCCCTCTTGAAAGTTTAGAATAATGAAATCTTTACATATAAAAATGAATGTTTGTCTGTATGTTCTTTATAGAATCGTAAACTATACATTTGTTCATGTGATGATCTTAACAAAGTGGTTGTGCATGAGCCCACTAAGGTTTCTGAGTTGGTACGACCAATTTTCGATAGATGCAGCTTCCATCAAATATTTACTATGATTGGGGCCTCTTGGTTGCAAAATTAATTTTTGAAAGCCCTGACGGCAGAAGCAGATCGCAGGTTCGAAATTCGTAATATTTAGTTTTTTTTAGACATGTAGAGGTTTGCCCATTCACACAAAGACCCCCAGTACTTGCTTGCTTATTCGGGCTTTGGGCCACCACTCGTTCCCACCGCTGCTACTTTTGCGTCTCTAGGATCGACAGCGGTAACCACACTTGACCCTTTGATATGATCGCAGGGAGCCCGAGAGAAAAGCTTAATTTGTCTTGGCACCCGCAACGAATTTAATCAGAGGAAAGTAGGAGGAGTAGGAGGTAGTAATACCTGCTTGCTTCGTTAGTTTATATAAAATATTAAAACTTCTTAAAATCATAATCACGTTGATGCCAATAGTAATAGCAATTTTAAAATTCGGTAAAACTAAAAATAAAAACAACCGCAATTGATAAATGTAGAGCCAAAAATTATAGATGACACACAAAGTGAGACAGGGACGCCGAAGCGAGAAGTTTCAAACATAATAAATAATTCCAGCTTGCGACAAATGAGGTCATATGTTTCTCCTTCACGTTTTTTCCGACTACCCGCGGGATCATGTGTCTTCTATTTCCGTTGCGTATCGAACGATTTGCTTCTTCAAATTTAGAATGTTCGCTGTTTAGTTGTACCTTTGGGGGTCATTAAGTCTATAAGAGAAACAGATGACGAGGTCTACATCTGGTGTCGAGGATGGTGAAAAAACGTGGCAATTTGTTTCTTGTAAGCGAAGTAAATAGTAATGAGCAGGTGCGTTTTTTTTTTGGTGTAGCAGGCAAATATAAATTCTCAATTCGATTTTTCTTACGGTGTAGGGGGGCGAACGAGCAGTCGGAGCCTATCGACGCCCATAGACACCCGCATAGTGACTATACACATGAGCTGCCCTCCTTTCTTCTCCCACCAATATGGGCCACTGATTTAGATGCTTAGATTACTTATAAAATACTTCCCCGGTTGTTCTGGTCCTGTTCAGATGCATTGCAGCTATACCGTTACCGAACGCATACTACAACTAGATTTTTTTAATTCAAAAAGCACGGATTGCGAGTTTTTTCAATATTTTAAATATATTTGAAGAATCGAAACATATTTAAATCCTAATATAAAATATGATAGTATTTCCAGTGTAGCTCAGAATTTTCTCGTTTGATGATGTATTCGCTACGCTTTCCCTAATTAAACGGCTAAGTGCAATAACAATAAAAATGAGCACAAAAAGTTTATAAATTTGTTTGCTTACTCTTTGTGCTCGAACTGGGCTAAAAGCAAATTGGAGCCTGGCCTCAAAACCGCATTAGAAACAAGTGCTGGCCCGTTTGTTCTTAACAATCAAACTTCGCCTTGGGTTTTACGAGGTTTCTCGCAATAAACGCGTCGGCAACAAGTGCTCTATGATGTTTGCGGTTCACGCACGTGGTTGGCTGGTTACTGACGCCCATTCAATAAAATCAAGTGCTACTATTAGCATCGATGGTATAATTTTTATGGCCCATGGCTGTGTCTGTTACAATCAGATCGTTAAGATTAATAGCATTATTACTAAGTCGATAAAATAATTAGGTAGGGGATTTTTGATCTGAGTTAAAAAATGTCCTTGTTTAGGAGCAGAATATATGCTGTGGCAATGAAGAGAAGTCCGACAGGTTCATCGCAATATGACTGCTCATCAGATCCGATACTAGTTTCCCATTCTCATCAAAGCGTTTCTTAGGTAAGTCTGTAATAAGAGGTCGAGAAGACAGTATGTACACGCTGCATGCATATTGCATGCAGCCGAATTAGGCCGGCACGACCGGGGAGCTACATCTCGCTTACACGACACCGGCGTATAGAGGCAGCTGTGCTATCGTATTTCGTGCGGTGTGTAGCCGATGGCTCATGTAGGAGCGAGGAGAACAGAGGGCAAAGCATCTATATAGCCTCTGTGCGGATATTTAAGGGCGTTGGTAGTCATGAAAATGGCTCCGTCTGTTTGTTTATCCCCTCATATTTAAAAAGAAAGACTTGCTAAAATAATTTGAAATAGAGGATTTTCGGCCAGATAAAAATCCTTGTGGTCCTTTTTTCTGACCTGTTCTGACTGATGCTGTGAAAGAGAAGAGAAGCTCTACAGCTTCATCAATGACTATAACTGCTCGTTGAGAGCCGAAGCTAGTTTGTCGTATAAGATACGCGTGTGATAATAAAGTAGTAAAATCTTTACGAAATAAGAACAAAGAGTAACGAAGTATTTATGATACATAGAAATACTTTCAACGGGTAATAACTATATTAGTTGTGCGATGGTAGGGGGACCGTAAAGAATCTTCTACAAAGAGACATAAATATGTTCGCACATAAATAAGGCAAATGGTGCGTCAATATGAGTCATGTAGCGTGCAGCGTACGGCAATAAGTACTCGGCTGAAATATACATATGTTACGTAACTGTGGAAAGAATGAATGATACACACAAATATACTCAACATATTATATGTTCAAAATTGTATTTACAGTAGTTGCAACTCCTCCGAAGCTTGATCAATTTTTATGAAATTTGATGATTTCCGATAAACTTTTAATTTCAATATTTCCATAGAATCAAAACGTCTCGCGACGTTTAACGACCGGGCGCGGTTAGTAAATAGTACTGTATAATGTTGTTAACCATTCGTGAAGATGGGGCATAAAGTTCGTCTAAAGACTATAAACTCGATAAGCATTTTATCTTATTATCGACCTTAGTCGAACACGTCGAAACTCGAAGCTTAGAGATCTATAAACCATACAAATCCTCGCAAAAGTAAAGAAAATGTAGATGTTATTTAACCTTCTTCACCATATACGTACCAAACTAAAACTCTACTTAATCAGTCTTATCAATGAACTTAGGTTATTAATTTTATTAAAATATGGACAAACAAGATCATTATATTATTCTCTATATTATTACCAATGTTAGCAAATATAAATTCATTTTTCTCATTTAAATTTCAAGGATCTCTGACTTTCCTTACTTGACTATAATACCCAAGGAAAGAAATATCTTTCAAAGCAATGAGGTGCTGTATAAATAAAAACTAAAAATGAACTCAAGGGCTTTTATGTACAATGTAAAGGCTTCTGGGTTTTAAGTTAGTTGTTTATTAAAAAGATTCTTGTCTATTTCTGTATAATGAAGGAAGTATTTTATATTTAGTATCTAAATTGATATTATCATTAATCTAACAAAGTATCATAGTTTTTAATGATTGACTTGCTCGATATATACGACTAAGTATAATAATAATATAATATATGCAGGGTTACCAAAGCATTACATTTTTACCTTTTTTATTAAAAAAAATAAGTACTCACTCCAAAATGCCTAATACCTACTTTCCATCCTACTTATATTTTTAGTAAATTAGAAAGCTTGTGAGTAAAAATGTGTGCAAGTCAGAGTATTCATGCAATCAGTCAATGCATGTTACTCATTCATGCAAGTTATTGCATTGAGATCATGGTATTTTGGAAAGGACATAATATATTACAATCTGAAATGAAGATATAAGGAGCCTAAACAATAACACTAATATTACTTATATCATTTATACGTTAGTAATACGTAAATTATGAAAATATATAGTTAATCATTTCCTTTAAGCAATATGTATACTCTGAGGCGTGCAGTTGGGGAAGTAGCATAGGCTTCCCCAGTTGAAGAAAATAGTGAGCAAGAAGTAGTAAAGACCTGGGAGGTACCTCAATACCTTTAAAGTGATGGCTACTCCATCATGTTTAGTGCCGTTTGTAAGTATTCAGTGGCTAATTGAGAAGAAGTGCAACGCATTATATGCGCATTTGAATTCAATGACTTGCTTGTCCCTTATGCTATCAAAAAGAAAACAGTCTGATAGTGATAGTCAACTCAGTCATATATTATGTCTGTTTTATTCCAGTGTACAGCAGCCAAATAACTATCGTTACAGCTTGTAGTCACTCGCCCCGCCATTTGGCGTTGAGTAACTTGTAATATTCATCATTCCTCTGGCTTCAGTGACTCTAAACGGTCCATACTCCCGTTTCTATTTTTCCTTTATTTATTCTCGCCTCGAATGTTGCCAGAGCGAAATGCTCATAAAACTATAGTTCCTTGTTTTACAGTCTTTTATATTTCACGGCTCTAAAAGAAAATGGCTTGTTTCCATTCCCGAGACTTAGGTATTGCTGCAGAAAAAATGCAATAAACAGTGTTGCAAAACGAAATTGCCCATTCTTGTACATTTTTAAGTGCAAATCAAAGGTTTGCAGTTATTTCATATGAAAAAAGGACGTTTATTATCACATTGAACGCGACTTTTCGATGGCGTTTTTTTTATTCCCACCATGCCTACTTTATATATTACAGGAGTATCATGATACATTTCAACCAAATTGGGCCGGTATGGGAGGGAGATCATGACTCTGCACTTAAGACGTTGCGTTTCGTTTGGTCTGACAGTTTAAAAACATCCATTGAAAGAGAGATATTTTTTTAATCTACACAAAATATTTTGTACATAACACCGAATTAACAAAAACACCACACGATGTTGGCCGGTAGTCCTCAGTTACAAAATGTCTCATATTTGCTACCATTATCATGACCACAGATAATATTGTCAGATTTACAATATCTGGAACTTAATCCTCGTATAAAAAACCTACTAGTTTAGTAGGTGCGCTAGAAACGTACGTGTACAGCATGTGACAGTACAGTGTGCACATTGAATCAAATGCGTCGCAGATAGGCAATCATTCATTCACCTCATTTTTGTTTTTATTTTAATTTCTAGTGAAATAAGAGTTACACTGCTTCTTTTGATTTTCCTCCCTATGTACAATAAAATCTGTGGTGTAGCAGCAGGACGCCTGTAGCAAGACGAGCAAGCCTCCCGCCTCAGGCAAGCCTCAGGTGCAGAAAAACACTACAATTACACAAAAAGTGTAAAACAAATCACGTCTACCACTCTTGCATTTGCGGTTTGAATGTTATCAGGCGTGTAACGACACTGCTTCTGTATAATTATATCGGACACAAACCACTGAGATATATTCTTAATTTTGTGCATTTTACGGCCGGCTCTGTTTTCGTTCTTGTGGATAATTTATTTCGGTCCCGTAATCTCAGGGATCCCCTTTATGTCCGTGCAGATAATGAATATTTCTCATTTCTCGGTTACAACTCATTTTTATTGTAAATGTCTTTATGTGTGAATGAGTTTCATTGTATTTCAGATTTCTTAAATTGCTAATTTTTAATAGTAAAAGGAGGTACATGATATCGGAGTCTTTTCTTGACTGCGAATAGACATCTGCATATTTGTTAGAGACGTGTTGCCATCCTTCTTCCTCTCCAGATCGTACCGGACCAAATAGCCTGCAATATTGCTTGGAAATATCTCTAAAAAAATCCTTGCTTTAAAGGGTAATTGAAATTTTCACGTAGGCGCATTTGATAAAACAGCGACGGTCTCCGTCTTAGCGAGCTTGACCTTCCTCATGTTCTTCCTGGTGTTGTCAGACCTTTCTGCATCATGTGACCTGTAGTATCAAATTTGGACCTGACAAAACGAAGCATTAGTCGTTACGTACTGTTAGTCAGGGAATTAAGGCATTTTTAAAAAAGAAAATTTATAATTTCTAAAAGAAAATACACTTGATTGGTATCTTATTTTAGGACAACCGTTCTAATCGAGATAGTAAAGTAGACTGACTTGAGTATTAGTGAGGCTCTATAAATCAAAGATAAAATGCTGACTGGAGACTATTGCTTAGGCTTATATGGTAGGCGTTAACCCTTACATTAGCGGGGTAAAACAGTACGCTCATTTTGAATTAAGTTACTATAAGGACTATTTGGCTCTGTTCCTGACTGTACATACAAAGGATTTTATATTGAATACGTCTATGATCTCTAAATAATGAAAATAATCTCATAATCCAAGTACTCAGACCTACACGTGTAAATGTACTGTTTATCAAATTAGGTTGATGTATTAGTGAGAGATCAGCGATAAATAAAGGACCCACAGCGAAATCTGACAAAATGAATCATTAGCCGTTACAGAACGGCTTGTAAACAATCTCGTTTGTCAGCCGGACTTACGAGCGGGGTATATTTAGTTCCCGCGTTATAAAACTATGATTTGTGTTTTATTTTTGTCACGTTGGTAAAATGTGGGATTGACATGCAAGTTTGCTATGCCTATAATGTTGGTAGTAAGTATACAATGCTGCATTATTGTATAGGGACCGTGCATGAAACATAGAGGCAGCACTTTCGCCGAATGTAACGCGCCCTAGTGGTAATTTTAGGAATTAAGTGCTAACAAAACAATGACAATCACATGTTGACATATTATTATGTCACATCATATGTATTAAGGGAGTACTTATTTCTTGACATGGCCATAGATTTTGAAAATTTTCTAGCACAAGCTTCACATTTCAGCCACCAGTTAGCGAAGAAGTTGCAGCAGCTGCAGCAGCAGTAGAAGCTTGTTCCTTGTTGGACCAACCAGAGAGCGTTCTCTCGCTTGACACCTCCAGTGACAGATATGCGGTCACGTTTCATACGGTGTGGGAGTTTGTGTATAATACGGTGGCCTATTGGAGCAGATGAAAATTCAAGGCAACTCATATGGCAGTAATCTGAAAAGTCAGTAACCTACAGAATGTTTTTTGCTAGTTTGGCACATTACTATAATGAATTAAAATTTGCACCGATTTATCAAAAATCTACCACTATCGTATACAACATGAATATTTAAATTATCGTCCTTTGAATGTAATATACTTGTTGGAAAAATCCTATATATAAACAACAAAAATTTGTTATTGGGGATTCCCTCATACGATCCACATTTATTTTCTACTGTAGTATTCATAAAGCGGGACATACACTGCACATCTCTACATTATGAGCGATTATGTAGATTTAATATCTCTCTCTTTATTGTTTATGCCCGTTTATATCTTTTTATTATATGGAATATAGAGTGGCATAAAAAATATATTTGTTCAATTATACTAATGCTGTGAGTTTATATCATCAATATTTTCATTTCTTTTTTTATGAGTGATTGCTCACATACGATAACAAAGATCTATAATTAAAATAAATAATAATTTTAGTAGACTAGTCGCACCAAAAGTTTTTTTTTATATCGGAAAAGGCCTTAAACATACTGCCAGACGCGGAGTTACTTGACTTTTATTGGCTTCGCAGCCTAAAATATACATAATGAATGCTCTCTAAACCTTCAACTATTTTTATTCTCATTCGCTTGGAAAGCAGAGTTACATATAACTTAGGCGTAAATATTTATTTTATTATTATTTTTGCACAGATGCATATATTATACTCCATGTAAATTACTTGGCTATTTTTTATGGCATAGGAGGGCAAACGAGAAGTCAGAGCCATTTTCATTACTACCGAACTACTAGACATCAGCATAGATCAGGCCACTCTTAATATTACTTGTAGGAGGGCCATATTGTCCTTACAACAATCTCAAAGAAGCAACTGTCAACGTAGGAATGCACAGGAGGTCACAGGTGGGTTTCTTCTTCTTCGCTAGTCCGCTAAGCTGTTTTGCCACCTGCAACAACAATACCATCGTACTAGGTCCAACCGAAAAAAGAACTACTCCAAAGAGTATCGTACAAGGTCCAACCGAAAAAAGTACTACGCCAAAGAGTATCGTACAAGGTCCAACCGAAAAAAGTACTACGCCAAAGAGTATCGTACAAGGTCCAACCGAAAAAAGTACTACGCCAAAGTGTATCATTGATAGAAATCCTACTCAGATGTTGAACTCAGAGTCGCAGATTGTCTCCAGCAATCATTAATTCAGAATAAAATACTTTTCAGTACGCCACACCTCTAAACCACTATTAATCCAATAGGAATTCCCACAGACATTCTTCCATTTTTAAAACGGTGGTAAAACAATAAAATCTCCGCGATTTCCAGACGAAACTCAACATTTATTTATAGACGGCGTTAATGCCAACATAAAAGAGATATCTTCATTAGTGCGCCGCGATCTCGACGGCTGTCCTGTACTATAAATCTAACAAAACGAGATTTTGTCATGTTCATAGCTATTTTTTAAGTCATGCGTACAAGATGGAGAAGCAATTAAATTATGAGAAGGTGCTTGAAATGTTTTAATAGAATATGCTTAAGAACATGGACTAAATAAAAAGTATTTTAAGTCTATGCCTAAGAAAGGCAATTCTAGAATAGAATATTAACTGTAAATGTATTTGCTATTATTTTTAGATGACGTCTTATGATACCATTGAAATGTAGCCTTCTGGAAAGGTACGTTTAAATAAGGAAGCGTGAGTTTAGTTCCTCTCATGGCGCTTACTACAAAAAGTAACAGAAACACCGATTTTTTTTCCATCCATTCTTATTTTTACTTACCACGCGTGAAAAAATTCCCCTCCTAAGTAAAATACGCTTTTAGCTTTAATAGGTCATACATAAATAAACATCCTAAAATTGGGAGTGGAAAATCTTGTGTAATGATAAAAGTTTTTGTTTAAAAAATCCTCCGAAGACGGCGTGTGCTCGTGACATCACATGATACCCACTTTATGCGTGCCGCTAGAGGCCGCCATCACGCAGTAATTGGAGTGTCAAAAGTTATCTGATTTTACTTGCAAAAATCGTGACGACATGAAAATTTTTCTGCGCATTCAGGCACCGTTTGGTTTCGTTATGAGGGTATAGTATACTCGTTCTAGATTTTGTGATAAGTAAATGTGACGTTCGTTTTAGTTTCGTAGGTTCAAATCCGATGTTTTCATTGTCGAGTGGACGACGTCTTTGAAGCGTTGAGGTCTAAATAACATCTCTATTAATGTTTGTTAAAGAGTTCTTTTCGGAAACCGACTCGTGAAAGAGTCGAGAGTTTCTGAAATATTGGGCAGTACATTCCTTTTAAATAAAGCAACAAGCAAGATTTAAAGGAAACCAAATTCTTGGTTTTCTTTGCTACCAGCTGTTAGTCTTTTACCGACTTTCATTGCTAGTCATCTATACCAATCAGTATTTTTTTAATGATACTGGGGGTAAACCAAGGTATCGAAGCCATTTTCATGACTAGCGAGAGGTACCTCCCGAGTCCCGGGTTTTCCACCCGCCCAATTTGACTGCATGCATAACATAAAAATTATGACAAAGCCAACATTCATTTCCTAAAATAAACTGATTTCATACAACAACATACTCTTCGCAAACTCGAAAACAGGGCTGGCAACTAGTGAAGCACAAAATACCACAAACCGGAACGTCATCTCATTATATCAAAAACCGTACGTTGCTAACAACTCAAATCAACGTAACGATGTCATTACCGATACCCTAAAAGGTAAAGTAACATGAATTCAACGTGTTCTAGTTAATCAGAGAGCAAATAATGCACAACTAGTGATGTGATTTCAGAGAAATCAATATTTCGACGGGCTCCAAAAACAAAATCGTATCTGCAATATTTCCAAATTACATTATAAAGCTAAGAAGTTCTGTGGAAATACGATCATTCGATAGCTAATAAATACTAATATTAACGCAAATTTTAAGAAAAATTATTGCAACAGTCGATAGTAGCCGCCAGCCAATTTTGCTATATGTCAGGCATCAGCAAAAATCCTAACTTGTAGCGCTCTTACCTTGGTTTTCAGTAGAAGCTATTTAATTATTCGAATATAATCTAATGTATAAAAAAACCTATATCTATATATCTATTGCGCTCTGTTGCACGTCGGAATCTATTGAAAACAAACCTTATGAAGTCAATGATAAATGAAATATAAGTCTTATATTTAAGTATCTTATAAGAGCCAAGCCAGCCCAAAGAGTCCAAAATCCTAAAAGCAAGAGGTAGTTCTACAATACATGCATGCAGCCGAATTGGGCCGGCACGACCGGCGTGATACCTCTCGTACACGACACTGCAACTGGCGTAAAGTGACAGCTGTGATGTAGCGTTTCGTGCGGTGTGTAAGAAGCCGGTGGTCCATTTAGGAGGGAGAAGGATGAATGGCAACGCGTCTGTATAGCCTATGTACGGATGTCTATGGGCCTTTGAAATGGCTCCGACTGCTCGTTTGCCTCCTTATACTATAAAAAAAAAAATACTCTAAATCTAATCTTTTACATAACAGGGCTATCTCACGAATGTGACTTAAATTATTTCTATCTTATATTAGGTATATTCACCTTTTAAGTATAATAACATAATAACAAAAGCATTAATCTCATTGACATCGACTTGAAAAAAAACGTTCGCATTCGAATATTTCCTGTTATCGAATCGATCCTTTTCAAATACTCCCATCACTACTCTGTTCTTAAAACAAGGCCTCCATTTTGCCGTGTGAACATGCGGCACACTCAAACGGTACAGCAATTTGAATTGGCGAAACAGTATGCTAATTTTTGACAACGGTTTCGATTTTTACAAGTTCGGAAATTTTAGCAGAACTATATTTAAACTGTGGTGACTCAGTGGAAATTACAAGAAAATATTGTCTTTGTCTAGTAGGTTATTTGTTGGAATAACTAGTAGGTAAAATTAGGTATAGGTTATATTTTTTAGTGTCTTCTCTATAACCTGTATCAAGAAGTCTCTACTAGAATAAATATACTTGTTATTTTACTTACGCATAGCCGTAGATTAAAGGTCCAGGGTTCGACCTCTGGGAAAGTAATTTTTATAATTTAACATAACAATCGTGAGCCGGAAGGTCTGTAGTTCAATTGACCTACGATAGGATCGTGTTGGATTACAGACCATAGAAATAGGAGACTATTTGCAGCGGAAATAGCACGTACTAGAGATCTATGAAGTCGTGGCTAGCGTCTATAGATGAATAGTGATGTAACCGAATTTAACTAGGGTTACTAATTGCTATAAAACTAAATAGCTGCTATAAAGCTTTGAATTAATCCTAATAAAATGCGTTACCCTTGAACCACAAGTAGCATAAGCAAACAAAAAACAAACAAGCTATACAAAAACATGTATAAAAAGAATAAGGAATAACTGAAAAACAAACTCCGTACCGCGCTTTCACGTGCGTAAAATTTACTGAAAGAAAACCTTTCATTTTTGAAGATAATAGTATTGTTATGTTACTGCTTATTGAAATCTATCTTTGCTAAATTTCATCCAAATTCAGTAATTATTTTTGATTGAAAGAGTAACAAATATTTTTTTTATTACGGTATAAGGGGGCAAACGAGCAGTTGGAGCCATTTTTTTTTTATGACTTCCGGCGCCCATAGACATCCGCATATAGGCTATACAGATGCGCTGCCCTCCTTTCTCCTCCCATCTTCACGGGCCACCGGCTACTTGCACACCGTACGAAACGCGACAGCACAGCTGTCACTTTACGCCGGTCTCGTGTAAGCGAGAGGTACCTCC
>LUGF01008404.1:1446615-1457652 GCA_001625245.1 Calycopis cecrops
GCTCACACAAAGCAATATTAACACTAAACGAATATTATCACATAAGCGACATACAAAGCTCGACTAGATACTAAACAGTGAATACATTATAAATATATAGCCCGATATCGACTTAGCTGCGTGCAAATTAATTTAGAGCTGGCTAAATAACATGCTAAAATATATAACAGCTTTATGTTACTATGTTATACGTAGTGGCATTCAACTGCAGAAACGAGGCAAGGGGTTAGATTTTAATCGAGCTGGCCAGAAGTGCTTTAGGTTATTAGCATCTTTGCTGGCCTAAAAGGATGGGCAGAGTAATAGAGATAGAATAGAGTATATTTTTTATTATGCAGATGTCCACTTTCTCTCCAATTGGCCATCGGTAACTCATAAACTGTCTAAAAGGTTTAGAATCACTGAACTTAAGTTGAAGAAGTATAAGGGTATCTGTCTAGTCGTGCCAGATGAATTCCGCTACAATGAAGTCGGCACTGCATCTAATATTCTCATCCTTTATAGTTAATATGTAACTTAGTACAATATTGTTATTAAAATAGCTTTTTTCTTAATTTATTTAATTACTAGCTGCGCCCCGTGGTTTCACCTGAGTAAATTTCGTTTCCGTGGAAAATCATTCCATGGCCTCCCATAGGAACATTTTTTCGGGATAAAATCTATCCTATATGTTAATCTAAGTTACCTATGTCTATGTGTGTGCCAAATGTAATGAATATTGGTTTAGCAGTTTTCGCGTGAAGAAGTAACAAATATACAAACTTTCGCATTTATAATATTAGTAGGATATATGTGATAGTATGTTTAATATACTTTGACGCGAGATCTATTGAATGGGGATTAATTTTACATGAAAAAAACTTCAAATTGAGCAACAATATACTTATATAACATAAGCGATAGTACATTAATTATATATTTTAATATCGCTTCCTACTTATACAAAAAGGTGTCTACAAACGAACGTAACTTCACTCGTACCCGCGGAACGGAGCGCAATTCTCGGTCCATTGTGCAGGGACCTGCCGTAATAATGCACGGGGGCAAATATTAGCACAAGCCCAGACGGCCTGGATAAAATGGAAAAAACCTAGACTCGAACTGGATTTATATTTTTTCAAACTCATTTCCCTGTTTCGTATGTTTGGTATTGACTTTGCGCGGTTAATTGTGGACTGGGGTCGTAATTAAAATGTACTAATATACACGGATAAACATTTTTTTTAATATATAGCGTAAACAAAAATATAATATATAGCGTAAAAAATAAGATTATTTTCTAATTTTATGAACCTGGCGTAGATACAAAACTTCTATTTTTTTTATCTATTTGTGCAAACAAATCTAGCGCAGTGGTTCCTTTTTAGTTTTTTAAACAAAGTATATACACAGACAAACAATAATATTTTTTTTCTTTTAAGCCTAAATAAAGAAAAAATAATCATTTTATGAAATGGCATATCTAAAAACCTAAGAAATATACAGAAACTATATAGAACTTAAGAAAGTGAATAAAGTAGATTAAACAAGTAGACTTTAGCGTGATCGTTCCCTTTTTATTTTTTTATACGTACCTACCACTCCTTCTTGCAAGGACTTTAACCTCCCGTAAGGGGTACGTGAGGTATAAGAAGTTTACTTTAGTTACCCCCTTCTTATAAATAACAGTAACATTGTATTTTATTTTTACTTTTCGCACAATATAAAGGGACAAATGAGCAGTCGGAACCTGACATACGCATAAAGGTTATACAGATGTGTTGGCCCCCCTCCTCCTCCCTCGTGCATAGGCCACCGTACGAAACGCGACAGCACAGCTGTCACTTAACGTCGGTACTATGTAATCAAAAAATATACTTAGTCGCATGTAAGTTATAAAAGTTTTACAGTATAAATCATAAATTATACAACAAAAATAAATTAACTTATAACCAAATAACGCAAAACCTATAAACAAAAACCACAAAAGGGAGGAACCTTAAACAAGAAACCCTGAGGCCATACTTATTTTACAAAATAAATTGAATTTGAGCGTTGAACTTTCAAATATCGATTGCTTCCCTACCGACCTACCGAGGTCCGTTTTAAATAAAGTAACAGCTGGCATCCCCTCAACTATTGACTTATTATATTTTACGATCATCATTTTCGAATTCGTTTTTTATAAGATGATTGATGGTGGATCAATTTAATTAAAGAACTTATAAGGTCTGGGCTTCATTTTTTTTCTTTTTATTTTTTTATTTTTATAGTACTAAGTATAGGGGAGCAAACGAGCAGTCGGAATAAATAATAATTATTATTTTCTTGACTAACGACGCCCATAGATGACCACATGGACCACATTCTCCTTCCACCTCCAAGAGCCACCGGCTACTTACACACCGCACGAAATACGACAGCAAAGCTCTTTCGGTCTCGTGTAAGCGAGAGGTACCTCCCGGATCGTGCCGGCCCGATTCGACTGCATGCAAGCATGCAGTGTGGCACTACCTCTTACCAAAAGCGTTATATAGCGTTAGGACCCATTACATTTGGGGGGATGGAGTGAAGAAGTCCAATGCAAGCAGTTTTTTTTTTACAGTTACGAATGTTATTGAACGGTCGCACCGTTGCGCTTTAAAAAAGTCAGTCAAATTTGTACGCAATGAAGCAATGATTGTACAAAACCGCAATAACTTTTCAACATGAACTACAAATAGATACTAAGTTCTGTATAAGCCGCCTTCCAGTTTAAGTAGCAATTAAGTAAAGGTAATCACTTTGTAAACTCCTATTAATTGTACGTTGTTTTAATTAACTTCTAACTACTCGTTCTACATAACAATTAACTGGACAAAGTTTGATTTTATAAATTACAGTCTGCGTTATATATTTAGATAGTGAGTTTTTATTAATTACTTATTTGTTAGGTCTAATAAATTGATAATACCTATAAATACGCCTAAAAATAAGCAAGCAAAGAATAAAAAAGTATAAATTAAAAACAAGTAAGTAAAAGAAAAATGAAATATTCCTTTGCATATAAAGACAACAACATAATTTTTTTTTTTAATATTCTCTATATATAAAACTGAGAAAGTATATAATTTGTTTATGATACTGGGTCGCAACTACAGAGAGAAATAAAATACAATAAAATCTGTGTGGGCTCATTCATGCACTACAAATTTTCTAATTCATCTAATGATCAAATACATAGTTTACGATTTTATAAAGCACATACAGACAAACAGTGTGACAATACAATTAATAAGGATCATGTCAATACACAGTTATAGAGAAGTTTACGGTAACCCGGCTGTTACAATGATTGCCATTTCCAACAATAAAAATACACAGGATATATTAATTAAAAAAAGAGTGAAGCAACCTACATAAAGTTCTAACCTACTTTCATCACACTAGCGTTACGTTGAAAAGAAAATATAAAATTGCTAAGCAAAGTAGTTAATAAAATAGTATTTGCACGAGCGCAGTCTAAACAATCCAAGGGAGATGCAGCATCCGAGATGACATCAGATTAAACATTGCGAACGTTTTTCTGCGTCCCATTAAAGATATACAGGGTGGTCCGGTTTGTTTACTGTTGTATGCGGCTGTTTAAAATGGAGTATTAATCCTACTAAAAGTGCGAGATATTATATGTATATTTGTTATTAGTGTTATGGTACATACGAATTGAGTTGGCACTTGGCACGTATGGTGATGCACCTCTCGCTCATTTAATACGTGCGGTGTGTGAGTTTCAGGTGGCCCGTGTAGGTGGAAGGACGGATGAAGCCTTATAATTACTTCGTGGATGTTTATGGGCATTGGTAGTGTAAATTATAACAATATAAAATATACCTACTTTTTAACCCCGAAAAAGTAAGAAATAGCTTTTTCATGATACTTTTTTTAGAAACGTGACAAATTATATATTATCAGTTGCATTCTAATACTTGTCAGTCGGCTCGCGACCACGGTTGGTGTAACCCGGCCGAAATGTCGAGCAAAGGTTTTCGCTAGTACTTTTAAAAAATATTTTATAACAGATGCATCCTGTTAGATGTTTGTCAATTGTTCTTTATACTAAAAATTTGCTAATACTCTATATGAAATCATAATCATCTACCGAATGCCTTCTAAATAATTTTTAGTCAGTCGCACAGCAAATATTCTTACTACGCTCTTTTGAAGAATGCTTTTTTATGATGCAGGGGGGCAAACGACCATTTTTATGACTACCGACGCCCATTATCCGCTTAGAGATAAGCAGATGCGTTGCCCTCCTTCCTCATCCCACTTCCATGGGACACCAGCTACTTACACACCGTACGAAACGCGACAGCACAGCTGTCACTTTACGCCCATGTCGTTTAAGTGAGAGTTACCTCGGTCGTTACGGCCCAATTTGGCTACATGCATGCATGCAGCATGGCAATATCTCTTCCTATTACCATTTTGTCATTTAGTATTTTTAATTAAAACTCAAAACTACAAAAATTTAATTTTTCTTTTTATTTTTATTAAATAAAGGCGTACAGTCAAATCTTCGTAATATTTTATCTAATTTTACTTCAGTAAGTGATAACATGTTATGGAACATCCTGTATATAACACCACACAACATCAACACCACACTGGTGCTATGATTTGAAATGCTGACCTAAAATACTCTCTCTTCTTCTTAGTCTAATCTTCGTTGCTGAAGGTCGTGTCTAGCTTAACGAATGTGACTTGATCATCTGCCGAACTATGTTTTTCCATGTGTCCCTGTCTTCGGCTGTCTTTATTGCCCCCGGTATGGTCAAGCCGGTCAGAGTTTTCACCAAACCTGTCCAGCGGGTAGGTGATCTACCTCGTCTTTTCCCTTTAACTTGGCCCAGTAGCGAAAGCTTGTGTCCATAATTTTGGCCCAATACCTACTACGTGTTTAGTTGGACAAATTGTTAAAGTGTGTTCTAATACATCAATGTCATCTTTATCGTGTCTATGTCATATTCTGGTCCTTTTTGAGTGGACGCCAAAATGGTTAATCTCGTGCTATTCTAATTCTTCCTGGACTAGCACTGGATCTACCCACTTGGTCGATGGTCGACCAATATTCCCGTCAACGGACCTCTTTCCTTGGTCTTCCCAATTACGATCTCCACTCCTGACAAATGGAACCATCTGCTTCTTTTTAGTATAAGTCACCTTTACTTAAATAGTAGATGGGTTCCTTCGCATAATAGTTGTGTTAGTTCTCTTTCCATCCCCCCCGCCTAGTGGGTCACCGGGGAAGCTCACAAATGTGACAGCATAGCTCACTCACGCGGTGGTATCCTGTGAGCTAGAATGCAATGCAGCGTGATTACGGTAACTGATAACATATCAAATCATCATCACCATCATCATCATCAGCAGCCGAAGGTCGTCCACTGCTGGACACAGGCTTCCCCCAAAGAGCGCCAAAGGTCACGAACACGAGCAACTTGCATTCAGCGGCTCCCCGCCACCTTAACTAAATCAATATCAATAAAATAAAAATTTCAAATAGTATACCTACATATATTATAATGTAAATAAACGACATAATATACAATGCACACTAAAAATACCACGACGACACAAACGTTCCACATTTTTGCCGTCAGAGCGACACATTAAACAAAGAACTTACGTACGAACTTCCCGCGAACGTTCCATTTGACGAAGTTTATTGAAGCCCTAATTAGGCGCTTTGCAAGTCAATAACAGCCTTATGGGGTGAATTTACATACATCGTTATACTTATTCAATGTCTCTATCACGTGTGCTGCATCGTTAAATTTTTATCGAGTGCCTAGGCACCGCTGCTAGCAGCACTTTACTCTAGTTCTAGTAGTCTTAGCATAATGGCATATAGTTTGTCCCCTTCTTCGATTGATGGACTATCTAACACTGAAATACTTATTGAAATCAGAGTAGTATCTTTTGAGTTTAGTCTGTACAACTAAAAAATAATCTTCGGTTTTATAACATTGCTTTATATATATATATATATATATTATATAAAGTAAAATTCTTCTATACGCGCGCTTGACTTGGGAAGTAATCTGACGAGAGCGTTACAAAAATCACACATCGAACGAGGCCAATGGTAATTGTCATTCAAATTCGACATTCTAATTCGATTTATGTAAAACTTTTTTGTTTTTAAAAAATAAATATCATATGACATGTTATGTTATTGTGATGAATTTGTGTATTAAATCAATAATAAGTTTTACTTCAGTTGTGTGGTCTAAGGCACACATTTTTTTTTAATGTCCATCGAAAGTAAAACGGATCGAATCATCATGTTGATTCGTAAATAGTTTAAACATTAAACATTTAAACTATTTGTTTATTTCCACATCATAAAAACAGTTTACAAAACATAAAAGAACAAAACAATTTTGATGCAGAGGAACAGACTCAGTGTGAGCTGTGCCGCCGCGCTGGTGCGACACAGCTGACAGCACACACTACTAACTAAATTTTAATTACGTTTGTTAGTTTGGGTTGTTTAATAATTTATGCATGGTCTTCAATATTACAGAGATTCGGCGTATCTTTGCAGGAGTCTTTTTATTAATACTGACGGTTATAGCCTATAGGCATCTTGTCAATGCCATGTCTGTTATGTCACACCGCTCTTATGTAAGTGGAGGTCATCGCCATACTCGTGCGGGACAGTGGCTACAACGCACAGTAGACCAATGCAGAATCAACTACTTCATACAAAAACTGCACTAATATTACTTCACGCCACTATTTTAAACACAACTACTCATTCACACACCGTTGACCTTAATTCAAACGCGAAAATAGTTCACAAAAATATGTTTCCTATGCGCATTAAACAAAAAAATATCTAATATTATAAAGTTACGAGGAGCCAACGTCTTAATAGGCATCAGAGATATAACGAGAAGATCTTTATTACAATTTTGGCTCTATTCCAGATTGGATAACGAAGCTCTTTCGTGTATGATTGATAGTGGCTAGTGGCAACACCTCGTTGGATCCCCCTTGATTGAGCGTAGGTTTTTGTTGTGTTTGATCAACTAACCGATGCTCCTCTGATTGGCCGCCTTCAACGTTAATTCTTAAACAAGACCATTGTACTCCATTCTGGAGAGTTTCGGATTTAGTGCGCGTGTGGATGTCGAGCAATTTTAACTTGCGTTAAAAGGTTTTTTTTTTGTAAGAGATAGTGTCCTGTATCACAGCGGGTCTGGGCTGGCACTACTGGAAAAGTAACTCTCGCTCACCTGTCGTGAAATGTAAGTTTCCTACGGCCCACGGAAGGGGAAGGAGGATGGAGGACATCGCATCTATACAACCAATACGCGGATATTTATGGCCGTATACTATCATAATTTCTTCTTCAGACACATTCGCAGTTATTGTATGGGTAAGCCCCATCAAATAATTTAGGTGACTAGTTCTAGCAAATATAATTCTGGTAAATATAATCAGTAAATTCTAGTACCCTATCAACTATAATTTGACAATGGTCAACAAGCAGAGTAAATAGCGTAAAACCGCTTACGCAACCACTATGTACGTCGTCAAACTTGTGATAGAAAATTCATATTAAATATAAATTTTATTACGTTCACATCCTGAATATAAAAAATGACATCCCGGATCTTAATTAAAAAATGACGCGTATTTAAATAAAAAATTACTACAGAACTAATTTCAGTTAGAGACGCATAAAACATTTGGCATAAGAACAACATCTACATTACTATAAAACACTTCTAATTTTTATGGTCCATTTCACAAGATATATAAACCTATCATCGACAGTCTATTGTAAAAAGTATGACGTAATCTATAAAAACATTGCCAACTTTACGATTTGCACTTAGACTTTAACTGCCAAGGTTTTGAGGTAGCAATCTACAAGACACATAAACCTATCATCGGTAGCCAAACCAACAAGACGTCATTTATAAAAACGCTGCAATTTTTACGACTTGCTCTTCCACTTTTACAGCCGTGTGTAGTGCGTTTGAAGCAATAATCATGCCGATAAATCATACTTATTATGGGAGAGCAATGTAAGCGTAAACATATTCAGCAATGCATGCCTTCAACTATTATGCGTCTGCCAAGATCTCTTTGACCTACAGGAGAGTAATAAAAAATTTAATTAAAAATAACGACTACACTTTGTCATAAGTCGTGATACAACTCTTTTCAATTTTCGTTTCTCGATAATAATAAATTGTGTTGAGATGTTGCCAATAAAATGTTTTAGTGAGCGTGGAGAATTGTGTAAAAGTGGATCAGAAGTCAATATGTCTGTCTGAGCTTTATTATCCTAACTAAATAAACCACGTGATTGAGTGTTTTATTTGTTATATGCTGTTAACCTAGTGAATAAAATATCGTTTGATCTGAATTCAAAGAGACATTGTTTCATTACCACTGAATCATGATTGCGCAATTTTGCCACGTAATAAGAAAGTATTTACGGCGTAAAGAGACGGCGAGCACCAAGAATAGGGAATATGCATGTATTTTTTTTATATTTTTAAATGATGATTTACATAATTACATTAATGTAAAAAAAATACCAGCGCTGAACAAACAATATTAAGTTCAAAAAAAATGTTTCAAATTAGTAGGCCGAATTTAAACGATCGCCATTTTGCCGCGCTGACGTGACGTCACGCATCATAACAACCACCAATGGCAATGCTCCAATGCTCTTTGACAATCACATTATTATGATATTTGACGTCACAATTCATGCCGACCAATAGCGTGCGTTTCACCTAATTCAATCTTCCCGCACAATTTTTGCACTTTTCAATAATTATTTTCTGATTGAAAACAAAATTATACAAAAAAATATTAATACGTACGCACATCTACAGGGAAAGACTTTACATATAAAAAAATATATCATTATTTGAATCATACGCATATTCCCTATTGCAACATTCAAAAAATCTTTAGAGAAAATTTTGCAATAAAACTGTTTAAAAAGATCGCTTCAAGAAGTTTCATTACGTGAGTGACATTAACGTATACAAAGTATAAAAGACTTACTCGAAAGCGGCGTAAAGTGGCAGCTGTGCTGTCGCGTTTCGAGCGGTGTGTTCGTGTGTAAGTAGCCTGTATAACCTCTATGCGTCTATAAAACATAATGGCTCTGATAGCTCTTATAAGTACTATAAAAAAAGACTTTTAGAGGTCGCTTTATAGTATCAAATCGTTTATATATTTTTTTAAATCTCTGGAGTATTCGCAGTAAAATTCATAGCTAACAGAACAAGGTGTTTCTGAAAGTTAGCATTGTTAGCATGCTGGCTTTGTTTGAATTAGCAAAACAAACAAACATTTTATATTCGTTTTCTACCAATACCTTGTTTTGGTATTTTGTGTTTCAAATATTTTTGCATTGCTATTACCAATGCACGTATAGCATTGGTAATTACAAAATACGCATTTATTCTTTCAGAATATTATGATGAATGTTTGTTTGTATGCTCTTTATAAAATCCTAAACTATGCATTCGATGATGTGATGATCTTTCGCAAAACTGTTGCATGCATGAGCACGCAAAAGTTTCTAAGTTGGCACTACCAATTTTCGACAAATGGCGCCACTGTCATTCCAATGAATTTCATATACTTCCGTGACAGTTCATGCTGAAGCAGCTGTAGTACCTACTTTATAAAAATAATTTATAAAATTTGAGTCAAAAATGTATGTAACTTTAACAGTAGTCTTGTTTAAACGCTAAATATCCAGGCACTTACTTCATTAATACGCAGCTTATAACTCAAAGTAAATTCGATATTCCACTACGAAGACGCGCTAATAAATAAATAAACAAACTTACAAACCTCTACATTTTTAATGTGCGTCGAGTGTGATGTAACGCAACCTCGATCCATCTTAATTAATTCTTATCAAAGGTGTTGGCTTATTATCAGCGGTGACAACGACGTTGCGTCACCGGGTAGGAATCTCTGCTGTCCAATAAAGAAACAATTAAGAAATTTATCGTAACCGTTCTAACTGGGTCACCCATTACGCTAACTAATACGTGGTTTCAAATGTACACACTGTTCAGAATCACGTTCAAATTTTATAAGCTGTGTATGGTTGAAGAAGAGTTGTGATTTGTCCGGTTTTTTTGCGAAAAAGAGACCCAAAGTCGGATAAAAGATGAACAACACTGTATACCTATAGCATATAACAGGCAGTAGTGCCGTGCTCGCGTATTCTTGGGAATGTATCTCAAGGTGATCACATGGACTATTTTTATCATTACTCGCGTATGCATTTGTTGTGTTTGAAGTACGGTTTTAGGAGAATATATAGTCTAATGGTGGATATATGGGCAGCAATTAATTGTTTTAAGCTTTTACGATTTGTATTCATATTTATATACTTTAAACGGGATTTAATCGAGTTCTATTTTAATAGAAGTACTTACTTCGACTCTCGACGTTTCGGCCGTAATGCAACGGCCAAAATACCGGGATTCCTCTCGCTCGCTGGCAAAGTGCCCTGCAGCCACGTTTCATGTAGTTTGGAAGTTATCGGTGGCCCACTGGAAAGTAAGAGGGAACACGAATGTGAATATTATTATTTTAACAGTCTAGATATTATTCCGATGTCTTGTAACCTCCTAAGTCCTAAGTCAATTATTATAATAAAGAGAGGAGAGACAAATCATCTCACTAAATTCTACTAATTATAAACATTCGTACCTATCTATTAAGCCGATCTTTAGTAAAGTTGTTCTACGTGCGCCCGCGAAGGATTCTCAGTTGATACAACCAATTTTCGATAAATGGCGCCACTGTCATTCCAATGGCTTTTATATATTGCTGTGATAGTTCATGCTGATTTATCTGTTGGTGGCGTAGCAACGCGCGCAGAGTACAGCGAGTTATAAATATTCGTATCTATTAAGCCATATTGAAATTATTCATTAAAAGTTTTAAATAATCATTAAAACTTTTACTTTGCGGGGAAGGATAATCTATACATATAATAAATCTGTAGAAGGGTCA